>JAULKK010327064.1:0-11090 GCA_032355705.1 Rubia peregrina | reverse complement strand
GCAAACTAAGAGAGATGTCTAGACTGATTTTGTGCCATGTATTCTCTTCATGTAATAGTGTAAATGTAACCAAGGTTCTGTAACCTGTTTTTGTACATAGGCTGGGGTGATAGCCTAAACTGTGACTTGTTGGATGTTTGCTCTAATAATATACACTTTCCGATATAAAAAAAAGTCCGTCATTGATACATTGTGGAAAATCTCAACCCATATTAGTATATGTTCTCCTCTATTCTTTCAATAAATATGTTCTTCACAAATGCATCACTCACTCGCATAACAACCCGTAGCATGGTTAATTCGTGACATTCCCAGTATTCATCCACAATGCAATTTCCTTACTTAATATTGCTTAAGTACGAGCGTGTTTTCATCATTTACGTGTTTGGAACATGATACCAATGAATTTTGATCTTCAATCTTTCTCTAATATCAATCATTCTCTTCCAGCATATGCTCTTGATTCTTTGAACTACACTTACATGGATTTCATATGTATTGTTGTTTATTTAGGGAAACCTTCCATCGTTCATTAGGCCTGAAAGTTGTTTTGAATTTTCCTTTTTAGGACCACATCATCTCAAGAATTTTCCCCTTCCTCATCCGTAGTTAGAAGTACCCGAGTCAAACCATGACCTTGGATGTTAAAGTTGTAGGATGGGGGCTTCATTGGAATAATGATACCAATGAAGCCCAGTCTTCAATCATATAGTTCAAAGAATCAAGAGCATATGCTGGAAGACAATAATTGATATTTAGATATGTTTTACCTTATTCCTTCAATAAATATTTTTTCCATAAATACATGATTCTCTCGCATAACAACCCGTCGCATGGTTAATTTGTGATATTCCCAATATTCATCCATGATACAATTTTATTACTTAATATTGCTTAAGTAAGAGCGTGTTTCCATCATTTACGTGTTTAGAACATGATACCAATGAATCTCGATCTTCAATCATTCTCTTCCAGCATATGCTCAGTATTCTTTGAACTACACTTACATGGATTTCAGATGGATTGTTGTTTATTTAGGGCAGCCTTCCCTCATTCTTTAGGGCCAAAAGTTTTTTAAAAATTTTCCTTTGCAGGACCAAAGTATCCCAACAATTTCCCCCTTCCTCGTCCGTAGTTAGAAGAACCCTAGTCAAGCCATGACCTTGGATGTTAAAGTTGTAGGATGAGGGCTTCTTCAGCTTAAAGCTAATTTCAACCATCCTTATCATGGTTAATTCGAGATATTCCCAATATTCATCCAATGAAGCCCATTCTTCAATCATTCTTTATGAGCAATTATATGTTCTTGATTCTTCGAAATACACTTACTTGTATTTCACATGGATTGTGGTTTATCTGAGGCAACCTTCCATTATTCATTGGGACAAAAAGAGGTTTTGAATTCTCCTTTTTAGGACCACAGCATCCCAAAAATTTTCCACTTCCTCATCCGTGGTTAGAAAAACCAGAGTCAAACCACTACCTTCGATGTTGAAGTTCTACAATGGGGGCTTCTTTGCCTTAAAGGTAATTTCAACCATCATTTCTTTTACCAATAAGTCTATCATTGATACATTATGGTAAATCTCAACCCATATTAGAATATGTTCTCCCTTATTCCTTCAATAAATATGTTCTTCACAAATGCATCATTCTTTCGTATAACAACCCGTCGCATGGTTAATACAAGATATTCCCAATATTCATCCACGATACGATTTCCTTACCTAATATTGCCTAAGTACGGGAGTGTTTCCATCATTTAAGTGTTTGGATCATGATACACATGAAGCCCGATCTTCAATCATTCTCTAATAATCGTTCCCTTCCAGCATATGATCTTTATTCTTTGAACTACACTTACTTGGATTTTAGATGGATTGCTTTTTGTTTACGGAAGCGTTCCATCGTTCATTGGGGATAAAATTTGTTTTGAATTCACCTTTGTAGGACTACAACATCCCAATAATTTGCCCATTCATCCTCCGTAGTTAGAAGAACCCGAGTCAAACTATAACCTTGGATGTTAAAGTTGTAGGATGGGTGCTTCTTCGGGCTAAACTAATTTCAACCATCCTTGCATTCACCAATACATCCATCCATTATACATTATGGTAAATATCAACCCATATTAGGATATGTTCTCTCTTATTCCTTCAATAATTATGTTCATCACATATGCATCATTCTCTCGCATAACTCCCTGTCGCATGTTTAATTCGTGATATTCCCAATATTCATCCACAATAAAATTTCCTTACTTACTAATGCTTAAGTACGAGTGTGTTTCCATAATTTACGTGTTTGTAATATGATACCGATGAATTTTGATCTTCAATCATTCTCTAATAGCAATCATTCTCTTCAAGCATATGCTCTCCATTCTGCAATCATGACCTTGGATGTTAGAACAAGATACCTATGAAGCCCGGTCTTCAATCATTCTCTATGAGAAATCATTTTGTACTAGCATACGCTCTTGATTATTTGAAATACACTAATTTGTATTTCACATGGATTGTGGTTTATTTGTGGAAACCTTCCATCGTTCATTCGGACTAAAAGAGGTTTTGAAGTCGTCTTTTAAGACCATAGCATCCAAACAATTTCCCCCTTCGTCGTCTATGGTTAGAAGAAACCGAGTCAAACCATGAGCTTGGATGTTAAAGTTGTAGGATGGGGGCTTCTTCGGGTTAAATCTAATTTCAACCATCCTTGCTGTCATAAATAAGTCCATCATTTATACATTATGGTAAATATAAACCAATATTAGGATATGTTCTCTCTTATTCCTTCAATAAATATGTTCTTCACAAATGCATCATTCTCTCGCATAGCAACCAGTAGCATGGTTTATTTATGATATTCCCAATATTCATCCACCAAACAATTTCCTTACTTTATATTGCTTAAGTTTGAGTGTGTTTCCATCATTTACGTGTTTGGAACATGATACCAATGAAACTAGATCTTCAATCATTCTCTAATAGGAATCATTCTCTTCCAGCATATGCTCTTTATTCTTTGAACTACACTTACTTGGATTTCAGATGGATTGTTGTTTATTTATTGCATCTTCCATCGTTCACTAGGGCTAACGGTTGTTTTGAATTCTCCTTTGTAGGACCACAACATCACAACAATTTACCCCTTCCGCGTCCGTAGTTAGAAGAACCCAAGTCAAACCACGACCTTGGATGTTAAAGATGTAGGACGGGGGATTCTTCGGCTTAAAGATAGTTTCAACCATCCTTTCTTTCACCAATAAGGATAATATGTCTTATCCAGGAAGAGTGCAACTAGTGAATACAGTTCTTCTCATCATCTCTGGTTACTGGTCCAGTGTATTCCGATTACAAAAAGCATGTACAATGCCATAGTAGACCTCTGCAGGAATTTCATTTGGGGGAGGGAAGCTGGTGATATTGGCTATGCGGCAGTCGTGTGGGGCACTATGTGTAGGTCGAAGGAAATTGGAGGATGGGGATTGAGAGACCCCTCTCTATGGAAGAAAGCCTCACTGTTTAAGTTAATCTGGGATGTATACTAAAAAAAAAGACATATTATGGGTGCAGTGGGTTCATGCCTACTATATAAAGGGGCATGATTTCAAGAAGTACAAGGGATCATATTCACATAGCTGGGGTTGAAGAACGATTACAAGACTGAAGCTGAGAATGGCTGACCGTTTACAATGCTGAATCAGAGACAATGGAAACTTCATCATCAGGAAAGCCTACAACATTCTGAAATGGGAGGCAAAGAGGTACCATATGGAAAGCCTTTTCTGGCACCCAAAAGTGCAACCAAAACACAGGTACTTCATGTGGATGTTGTTCAAAAACAGGGTAGCTACAGTGGCCAGACTAGAAAAATTCAACATCATACCAAGAGATTCTCTCTGTAGCTTATGTAAGGAATGCAAAGAAGATGCAGCTCACTTATTCACGGCCTGCAGCTTCACAAAATGCTTGCTACAAAACTTATCTTTAGGCCCAGTTATAAACTTGAAAGCTATGAAGAAAAAGATATATCACCTCATGATCAGGAAGAAATGGCTAAAAATGAGGCTGTTATCCACCACATTGTACCAGATTTGGATAAAAAGAAACCAGAGGATATTCCAAGCGAAAAAAATGAAGTGGGAGCTCCTGCTAGAAAGGATCAAAGCTGAATGTGATTGGATGCAAACCAAAAGGGATGTCTAGCTCGTTTTCTCTATGTATACACTTTCCTTTAAATGTGAAACCTAGGTGTTTTTAAATCTGATTTTGTACAAAGGTTGGGGTGAAAGTCTAAACTATGATCTGTTGGATGTTTGCTCGAATAGTATACATTTTCTGATAAAAAGGCTATTATGGAACCCAAAAATCCTACAAAAATAGAGGTATGTCCTATAGATGATGTTTAAAGGAAGACAAGCCCCTGTGAATAGACTGGTTAGATTCAATATCTTACCTGGAGGCTCAGTATGTTGTTTTTGTCATGGAATAGGAGAAGATGTTGTCCATTTGTTCATTAAATGCTCGTATACAACATCCATGATATAGGAACTAAACTAAACCTAAATGCAACAAGAAACTTGAGAGAGTTGAAAAGCATATTTATCACTGATGATCAGAAGGAAGTGGTACTGCCTACAACTCTATTCTAGTGCATATTACAACCTGTGGTTGGAAAGAAATCAGAGGATATCCCAGGGGAAAAATCAGAAGCTGGAGGTATTAATTGAGCTTATTAAATCCAAATGTAATTGGAGAAGAGAAAAACTAGTATAATCTCTGCAATTTTGTAAAACTAGCTGGTGAAAGGTATTATAGTTATGTAGTAATTTTGCTTGTAAATGGTTAGGAATGAAGGCCTAATGTAAGTACTTGTACTAATGGATTAATATAGCATTATTTTCATTAAAAAAAGTCCGTCATGGATACATTATGGTGAATCTCGACCCATACTAGGATATGTTCTCCCTTATTCTTTCAATAAATATGTTCTCCACATATGCATCATTCTCTCGCATAACAACCCGTCGCATGGTTAATTCGAGATATTCCCAATATTAATCCATGATACTATTTCCTTAATATTGCTTAAGTACGAGCGCGTTTACGTGTTTGGAACAGGATACCAATGAAGCCCGGTCTTCAATCCTTCTCTAATAGCAATCCTTCTCTTCCAGCATATGCTCTTGATTCTTTGAACTACACTTAGTTGGATTTCATATGGATTGTTGTTTATTTATGGCATTCTTCCATTGTTCATTAGGGCTTCAGTTTGTTTTGAATTTTCCTTGTAGGACCACAACATCACAACAATTTACCCCATCCCCTCCGTAGTTAGAAGAACCTGAATCAAACTACGACCTTGAATGTTAAAGGTGTAGGATGGGGGCTTCTTCGGCTTAAAGCTAATTTCAACCATCTTTACTTTCACCAATAAGTCCATCATTGATACATTATGGTAAATTTCAACCCATATTAGGATATATTCTCCCTTATTCCTTCAATGAATAAGTTCTTCACAAATGCATCATCCTCTTTAATAACAACCCGTCGCATGGTTAATTCAAGATATTCCCATTATTCATCAACGATACGATTTCCTTACTTAATATTGCTTAAGTACGAGTGTGTTTCCATCTTTTATGTGTTTGGAACATGATACCAATGAAGCTCGGTCTTCAATCATTCTCTAATAACAATCATTTTCTTCCAGCCCATGCTCTTAATTTTTTGAACAACACTTACTTGGATTTTAGATGGAATGTTGTTTATTTAGGGCTACCTTCCATCGTTCATTGGGGCAAAATGTTTTTTTGAATTCACCTTTGTAGGACATCAGCATCCCAACAATTTTCTCCTTCCTCGTCCGTTGTTAGAAGAACCCAAGTCAAAGCATTAACTTGGATGTTAAAGTTGTAGGATAGGGGCTTCTACGGCTTAAAGCAAATTTCAACAATCCTTTTTTCCGATGTAATCATTCTCTTCGAGCTTATGCTCTTGATTCTTTAAACTACACTTAGTTGGATTTCAGATGGATTGTTGTTTATTAATGGCATTCTTATGTCGTTCATTGGGGCTTAAGGTTGTTTTGAATTTGGCTTGTAGGACCACAACATCACAATAATTTACCCATTCCTCGTCCGTAGTTAGAAGAACCTGAGTCACACCACGACCTTGGATGTTAAAGTTGTAGGATGTGGGCTTCTTCAGCTTAAAGCTAATTTTAACCATCTTTGCTTTCACCAATAAATCCGTCATTGATACATTATGGTAAATTTCAACAATATTAGGATATGCTCTCCCTTATTCCTTCAATGAATATGTTCTTCCAAATGCTTCATTTTATCGCATAACAACCCGTCGCATGGTAAATTCGAGATATTCCCAAAAATTCATCAAAGATACAATTTCCAAACTTAATATTTCTTAAGTACAAGAGTGTTTTCATCATTTACGTGTTTGGACCGTGATACCAATAAAGCCCGATCTTCAATCATTCTCTAATAGCAATCATTTTCTTCCAGCATATGCTCTCTATTCTTTGAACTACACTTACTTGGATTTCATATGGAATGTTGTTTATTTAGGGCTGCCTTCCATCGTTCATTGGGGCTAAAAGTTTTTTTGAATTCACCTTTGTAGGACATCAGCATCTCAACAATTTTCTCCTTTCTCGTCCGTAGTTAGAAGAACCCGAGTCAAACCATGACCATGGATGTTAAAGTTGTAGGATGGGGGCTTCTTCAGCTTAAATCTAATTTCAACCATCTTTGCTTTCTCCAATAAGTCTGTCATTGATACATTATGGTAAATCCTAACCAATATTAGGATATGTTCTCCCTTATTCCTTCAATTAATATGTTCTTCACAAATGCTTCATTTTCTCGCATAACAACCCGTCGCATGGTTAATTCGAGATCTTCCCAAAATTCATCTAAGATACGATTTCCAAACTTAATATTGCTTAAGTACGAGCGTGTTTCCATCATTTACGTGTTTGGACCATGGTACCAATAAAGCCCGGTCTTCAATCATTCTCTAATAGCAATCATATTCTTCCAGCATATGCTCTTTATTCTTTGAACTACACATACTTGGATTTCAGATGGAATGTTGTTTTTTTAGGGCTGCCATCCATTGTTCATTGGGGTAAAAAGTTGTTTTGAATTAACCTTTGTAGGACACCAGCATCCCAACAATTTTCCCCTTCCTCGTCCGTACTTAGAAGGACATGAGTCAAACCATGACCTTGGATGTTAAAGTTGTAAGATGGGGGCTTCTATGGCTTAAAGCTAAATTCAACATTCCTTTCTTTCACCAATAAGTCAATCATGGATATATTATGGTAAATCTCAACCCATATTAGGATATGTTCTCCCTTATTCCTTAAATAAATATTTTCTCCACAATGCATCATACTCTCGCTTAACAACCCGTCGCATGGTTAATTAGAGATATTCACAATATTCATCCACAATACGAGTGTGTTTCCATCATTTACATGGTTGGAACATGATAACAGTGAACCCCGACCTTTAATCCTTCTCTAATAGGAATCATTCTCTTCCAGCATGTGCTCTTGATTCTCTGAACTACACTTACTTTGATTTTAGATGGATTTTTTTATTTATGGAATTCTTCCATCTTCATTAGGGCTAAAGGTTGTTTTGAATTCTCCTTTGTAGGACCACAACATCAGAACAATTTTTTCCTTCCTCGTCCATAGTTAGAAGAACCCGAGTCAAACCAGGACCTCAGATGTTAAAGTTGTAGGATAAGGGCTTCTTCGGCTTAAAGCTAATTTCAACCATCTTTGGTTTCAATAATAAGCCTGTCCTGGTTACATTATGGTAAATCTCAACCCATATTAGAATATGTTCTCCCTTTTTCCTTCAATAAATATGTTCTCCAGAAATGCATCATTCTCTCGTATAAGAACCCATCGCATGGTTAATTACTCAAAATACGATTTCCTTACTTAATATTGCTTAAGTACGAGAGTGTTTCCATCATTTACGCGGTTGGAACATGATAAAAATGAAGCCGGTCTTTAATCATTCTCCAATAACAATCATTCCCTTCCAGCATATGCTCTTGATTCCTTGAAATACACTTACTTGGATTTTAGATGGATTGTTGTTTATTTAGGGTAGCCTTCCACCTGTTCATTGGGGCTAAACATTTTTTTGAATTCGCCTTGGTAGGACCACAACATCCCAACAATTTGCCTCTTCCTCGTCCGTAGTAAGAACAACCTGAGTCAAACCATGAACTTGGATGTTAAAGTTGTAGGATGGGGGCTTCTTCTGCTTAAAGGTAATTTTAACCATCCTTTCTTTCACCAATAAGTCTGTCATTGATACATTATGGTAAATCTCAACCCATATTAGGATATGTTCTCCATTATTCCTTCAATAAATATGTTCATCACAAATGAATCATTCTCTCGCATAACAACCCGTCGCATGGTTTATTCGAGATATTCCCAATATTCATCTACGATGAAATTTTCTAACTTAATATTGCTTAATTATGATCATTTTTCCATTATTTATGTGTTTAAAATATGATACCAATGAAGTCTGGTCTTCAATCATTCTATAATAGCAATCATTCTCTTCTAGCATATGCTCTTGATTCCTTGAAATACACTTACTTGGATTTTAGATGCATTGTTGTTTATTTAGGGCAGCATTCCATCATTCATTGGGGGTAAAAGTGTTTTGAATTTGAATTTGCCTTGGTAGGACCACAGCATCCCAAAAATTTGCACCTTCCTCTTCCGTATTTAGAAGAACCTGAGTCAAACCATGACCTTAGATGTTCAAGTTGTAGGATGGGGGCTTCTTCGGCCTAAAGGTTATTTCAACCATCCTTTCTTTCACCAATAAGTCCGTCATTAAAACATTTTGATAAGTCTCAACCCATAGTAGGACATGTTCTCCCTTATTCATTCAATAAATATGTTCTTCACAAATGCTTCATTCTCTCGCATAACAACCCGTCGCATGGTTAATTCGTGATATACCCAATATTCATCCGTAATACAATTACCTTACTTAATATTGCTCAAGTACGAGCGTGTTTCCATCATTTACGTGTTTGGAACATGATACTAATGAAGCTCGATCTTCAATCATTCTCTAATAGCAAACCTTTTCTTGCAACATATTCTCCTGATTCTTTGAACTACACTTACTTGAATTTCATATGGATTGTTGTTTATTTAGGGCAGCCTTCCATCGTTCATTGGGGCTAAAAGTGTTTTTGAATTTACCTTTGTAGGACCACATCATCTCAACAATTTGCCCCATCCTCTCCCGTACTTAGAAGAACCTGAGTCAAACCATGACCTTGGATGTTAAAGTTATAGAATGGGGGCTTCTTCAGCTTAAAGGTTATTTAAACAATCCTTGCTTTCACCAATATGTCTGTCATTAAAACATTTTTATAAATCTCAACCCATATTAGGATATGTTCTCCATTATTCCTTCAATAAATATGTTCTTCAGAAATGCATCATTCTCTCGCATAAATACACGTCGCATGGTGAATTCGTGATATACCCAATATTCATCCACAATAAAATTTCCTTACTTAATATGTCTTAAGTACGAGCATGTTTCCATCATTTATGTGTTTGGAACATGATACCAAAGAACTCGATCTTCAATCATTCTCTAATAGCAATCATTCTCTTCCAACATAAACTCTTGATTCTTTGAACTACACTTACTTGGATTTTAGATGGATTGTTGTTTATTTAGGGCAGCCTTGCATCATTCATTGGGGCTAAAGGTTGTTTTGAATTTGCCTTTGTAGGACCACAACATCCCAAAAATTTGTCCCTTCCTCTTCCGTAGTTAGAAGCACATGAGTCAAACCATGGCCTTGGATGTTAAAGTTGTAGGATAGGGGCTTCTTCGGCCTAAAGGTTATTTGAACCATCATTTCTTTCACCAATAAGTTCGTCGTTAATTTTATTTATAAATCTCAACACCTATTAGGATATGTTCTCTATTATTCCTTCAAGAAATATGATCTTCACAAATGCATCATTCTCTCGCACAACACCCCGTCACATGGTTAATTTCTGATATACCCAACATTCATCCACAATACAATTTCCTTACATAATATTTCTTAAGTATGAGCGTGTTTCCATCATTTACGTGTTTTGAACATGATACCAATGAACTCAACATTCAATCATTCTCTAATAGCAATCATTTTCTTCTAGCATATGCTCTTGATTCTTAGGAAAACACTTACATAGATTCCAGATGGATTGTTGTTTATATAGAGCAGCATTCCATCGTTCATTAGGGCTAAAAGTTTTTTTGAATTCTCCTTTGAAGGACCACAACATCCCAACAATTTTCCCTTTCCTCGTCCGTAGTTAGAAGAACCCAAGTAAAACCATGACCTTGGATGTTTAAGTTTTAGTATGGGGGCTTCTTCGGCCTAAGGGTTATTTCAACCATCCTTGCTTTCACCAATAAGTCCCTCATTAACAGGTGAAGAACCATTTTGGAAGGGAAGTGAAACAGGTAAGGAAGATCAAACTGGGGGTGGTCAGCAGGGGATCAGTTCTAACAGTGCAACAACAAATCAAGATGATCAAACCAGTCTCTAAGCAGGAGGTGTACGAGGCTTTAAAAAGTATAAAATCTAGCAAGAGTCCCGGTCACGATGGATACTCCAGCCATTTCTTCAAAGAATCATGGGGCATTATTGGGAAGGGAGTGACAAAAGCAGTGCAAGGTTTCTTCAGGGGAGATCAGATTCCCCCAAAATTCAGTAGAGCTATCATAAGCCTGATCCCAAAAAAAGCTCAGCCACAGGAACCAGCAGACTACAGGTCCATTTCATGCTCCTCGGTTATTTATAAGGTTGTGACAAAAATAATTGTGAGAGACTAGGGGAGGTTTTGCATGTACTGGTCTCAAACAACCAATCAGCGTTTGTAATGGAGAAACATTGTACATAACATCCTGCTGACCCAAGAACTCCTACACAAGTACAAACATGGGGATCTAAAGCCAAGTTGTTTGATCAAAATTAACATTTTCCAAAGCCTTTGATAGT
>JAULKK010327053.1:0-11090 GCA_032355705.1 Rubia peregrina | reverse complement strand
CGCGTGTTTATGGGAAGAGATGCAAAAGATAATTAATTGCATCTTAAATCTACCTGCCAAACCTCTATAAATTCATAAGCTAAAGCGACATGGTAGAATTACTCCGTATGTCACTATGCTGGATTGCACCGCTTCCCGAGAAGGGTATGTGAAAAGGTCGAGGCGTTCATCTACATATTTTAAAGTTCACCCCTCATCTTCGCTCATCTTCGCTCGGAGTAAAGGCTGTAAAGCCTTGGGAACCAGCGCCATTAACAAAACAGAGGAGAAGTCCAAAAGTTGAGTTAAATGGGATGAGAGAGACGGAAACGCGTGCAAATAACGACACTTTTCACCTTCCAGCAATTAATCACCGTGCGTGCCAACAGCCAGCCACGTGGAGGGTAGACCACACCCGAGGTAGTTTTATTAGTGTCCTTGTAAATTGGCGGTAGAGCATCTCGGTTAGTGACCCAAATTAACTTTTCAGAAACTTCTTGGAGAAGCTTTGTGCTAGTGGTAAAATTTACAACTTCGAAATGCCGATAAATCTTGAAGCTTGTTGGAGAAGCTTTGTACTAGTGGTAAAGTTTCCTCGAAATCCATGAACCGCAACTTGCTTCCTGTAATCCGTCGGCCCGATTGACACTGATAGACAGGCCCGTCTGCAGCCGAGTCCGCGTCAGTGTCCCATAAGACTCGATCCACGAACGGGCACAATCACCAAGACGTCGATTACAGCTTCTTCTCACAGAGCCTCTATATCAAAAACAACATTAATAAAGCAAAGACTGCCCCGTAAGCAACCCTGGGTTTGGTAATGTTTTTTAGAACTTCATAATCCAGTTCCCTTCATGGTGTATTACGGAGGGTTTTGCTATATACGCAGCGAGTTGAATATGCCGGTGGTGCTATTTTCGGGGATGGCCGGAACCCTAGCTAAGACAGGACTGCAAATCTCGCAAAGGAAGAGGATGATTATATTCCCTGGCTCCTGGCAGTGGGTTGTCAATTCCTAGCCCACGTAACTAGCTTGGGCTGGATGTAGGTTAATTGGGTAGCCTACCGTTGGGGCCTCTCCCATGTAATTATTTACGCCTGTGTGATCCACAACAACCCACGTCCCCAATCCAATACTGTATTCGTTTATGCTAATTGTGTCCGCATGATGTGCATTTGTTTTGGAAGAATGTGTTTTACGTATTTAATTTAGGGTCACATTGCGGTATTATTCAAAATATTATTACAGGTTTAGGTGTTCTCAGAGTACACACAATGGGGTCATGGGGGTCAAGGGCTACAATGGGGGTCAACAACATATAATATGTTAGTAATAGTCTTACATATATAATAATAGAATTTAATTATCGAAGTTGGGTTTGTTTGACTCCCAAAAGTCAACTAAGCAATTTATAGCGGGACGGAGGGAGTATATCTTTCTAAAAAATGATAAAATTAAAATGGATTTAATTATGAATCTTTTTTATTTCATATTTAGTTTGTAATTTGTTGTTATGTTTTCTGTCAAGTTATAATATGTATTAGTTTTATTATGCCTACTATTTTTTCAATTTCCTAAATTCCACTACCATTCACTTTTATAATTTTCTATGTTCTCAAAAATTATATTTCCTTGGAAATATTTAAATATATATATATATATATATAAACATACAGTATTTGCGTTACATTTAAAATATGTGGAAGAGGTGGAAAATGACCATTGCAGATGCTCTACCGGAGGAGATATAACATGTACATTTAAATTGTAGGGGAAACTAATTGTAATTGTAATCAGAAAATGGTTCAAAATTAGATGCTCCCTCCGTCCCTTTTTTAGTGTCTTACATCACTATTCATTAATAAAGTTGATTTTGTTCGTATTGTAAAAATATATAAATTAATAAATGTGAAAAATATCACATGAGATACTGCTACATTCAGCGTAACCAATATTGCGGTGAATGTACAAGTATCTCATGTGATATTTTTACATTTATAAATTTATGTGGGACGGAGGGAGTACAACATTTGCAAACATAGTATATAATTTTCTGCAAAGAATAGATACCGAACAAATTCAATTTCAAAATGGATGGTTTCATTGCCCTTTTAAGGTATTGTAAGATGTATTTTCTATGTATTAGTATCACCTTTTCTAGAGGTTAAACTTTATGCAGCCGCAGTGGCGGGGAAATTACACAAGAATCCAATAAATTTCTTAGAATCTGAGGACGAACCCGGCTTTACTCTGTTCTCTCTCCTCTCGCTAGCACAACCATTTTCACTGTATCAATCAAATCACCACCAACAACGGTAATAAACTATCACCGCTGCAACACATCGACCAACACCCAAGCTTGGAAATCCCCAAATTGGCTATGGAGGATCCGCCTTCTGGCGAGAGCCCAACATCCTATAAAGAAATTCTAGCTCAAAAACAGATTAATGGGAACACGCTAGCTCAGGGATCTCCTCTGTACCTAAATCCGACCACTGAGTTCAAGGGAGAAATCGTCATCTTGTTCGAGGAGAAGGACATCGAATTGCTGGCGGAACCCTTCAAGCGGCACCTCGTAGGTAAGTTTCCAAGAGGTAGACCCACTCTCGAATATATTAGATCTCAATTTAAGAAAATAGGTTTTAAAGGTGATGCTGCTATTACTGCTCTAGATAGTAGGCATGTTTTTATCAAGTTTGAAAATGAGGAAGATATCCAGAGATGTTGGATCAAAAGAAATTGGAACATAGGAGGATCTTTGATGAAAGTCCTGAAGTGGACTAAAAATTTCGACATAACTGAAGAGCCACCTCTAGTTCCAATATGGCTAACTATTAGTTTCCCCCCAGCATACTATCTCCATAAGGACTCTATCCCCCATATTGCTGCTAGGTTAGGAGAGCTCATCTTTGCAGATCCACCAACCCAGAACCAAACAAGGCCTTCAACAATAAAACTGTGTGTAGAAATGGATCTAACAGGCTCTTTCCCAGATAGAATTAGGCTAGGTTCTACAAAGGAGAGCAAATGGTACCAGATATGCTATGAAGATCATCCCCAATACTGTACCAAATGCTCTAAGATAGGACACAAAACCTCCGATTGTGGCTTGAAACAAACACAGAAAGTCACCACCATGCCCCATCCTCAACTCAACCAGCCAAAAAAACAACATCCTGATCTTGCTAAAAAACCTCACATACCATTTGAGCACAGAATTGAGCCCAACCAGTGGATGCCAGTAAGACCAAAAGTCAGAAACCTGGGCAGGTTACAGCATATAATAGATGAAACACCGGATAATGACAACTTTGAGGATGCAACAGATAAAATGGAAAATACTGAGTTGGATTATGTGTCAGAATCTAACCCTATGCAGGTACAACAGGAGGAAGATCTTACCAAATCAACCGAGGGTGAGCTGGATTATGTGTCAGAAACTAACCCTATGCAGGTACAACAGGAGGAAAATCATATCAAATCAACCGAGGGAGAGCTTCAACAAGGCAAACAACGATCCAAATCTGAGTTAAGGCATCAGCAGGAAAAGGGAAAAAGGACAACAAGCAGGAACCATAGCAACTGGAAATCAGTGGATGATGCGAACATCCATCAGGAAGCTTCTATACCTATTAATAGGAAAAACAAGTCTTTAATCAACTCAGGGAATTCAGTTATAACCTTAACAACAAATTCTATCAATCCACTCTACAGGTACACCATTCACCCCAGTCCGAAAGCAGTAGATCGAACACACAAAATGCAAATGAGCACGTTGGATTTGAGACTGCAAACAATCAAATGGATGTCAGGGACTCTGAGCTAAAACCAAACGAGGATGGGGATAATCAAAACCCGAAAGACACCAGCTCTCAAGGTACACCTAAACCTCCTGATAGAATAAGAGACTATTTCAGGTCACCTAATATGGTTGTAACCCGTTTGAAAGCTAAAACAAAGTTTCAAAATGATATTTAAAACACTAACATGGAATGTAAGGGGAATACAAGGCTCTTTAGTGAGGCTTCAGAAATTGATAACAGTTCATAGAATATCAGTTTTAATCATTATTGAAACTAAACAAAAGCCTGACAAAATGATTAGTTTTCAAAAGAAATTAGGCTTTCAAAATAGCATTTCATCTCAGGATGGCAGGGTGTGGATTATGTCCAAAAATGATTTGAAAATCCATCTAATCCATTCCCATGATCAGTACACACAGGTTATAATTGAGGATACAAACACAGATGTTAAATTGAACCTATTTGCTGTATATGGAAAACATGGTAGACAGGAAAGGGCTGATTTGTTTTTAAATCTTAAAGACTCATTAGCAGTAGCCATAGGACCATCCATACTAGCAGGTGATTTTAATGTGTCTAGGTCTATATCTGAGTACAAAGGATCCAGTGTCCCTGATGCTGATAGCATGCTGGATTTTGAAAATTTTATATGCCTAAACGGTCTAATGGAAATCCCAGCAGTAGGAAACATATACACATGGACAAATGGAAGGAAAGATAGGGCTAGGGTTTGTAAAAGACTGGACAGAGTAATGGGTAACCAGGACCTTTTTCAAACTTTTCCAAATTTAGTAGTAGATGTCTTCAATGGACTACCATCAGACCACTCACCTTTACTCCTAAGTAATAAATCTGACTCCACAACATATCCCAAACCTTTTAAATTCCAGGCTATGTGGATAAGAAGAGTGGAAGTGAGGGAACTAGTTAGACGGTGTTGGGAAGAGCCGATAGAAACCCAGGGAATGCAGAGATTCTGCAGGAAATTAAGGAGGCTAAAAACAACACTTAGATCATGGAATAAATCTACCTTTGGAAATTTATTTGAAAATGTGAAAAAGGCTGAAAATGAGGTAGAAGAAAAGGAAAGGAAATATGATTTATCGGGGGATAGTTCTGACAGTTTAAGTCTCAACCTAGCTAAAGTCGCTCTAGCTAAAAGACTACAGGAGGAAAATGACTTTTGGAAACAAAAATCCAGGCAAAAATGGCTTAAAGAGGGAGACTCTAACACACAGTATTTTCATAACAGTGTCAAAGAAAAACACATTAGGTTAAGAATCAGTAAAATCTTTAATGGGGGAAACTGGATTAATGAACAGGATCATATTGGGGAAGCAGTAGTAGATTTCTTTAAGGATTTGCTCATGGAAGATAATAATGATATAACTGGAGTCAACCTCACACACTTCCTAAAAGTGATCCCAAAAACAATCACCGAAGAGGACAACATCACTCTCTTAAAAATGGTGACATACAGGAACTGAAGGAGGCTGTTTTTGAATTAAGTGAAAATAGTTGTAGTGGTCCAGATGGATACACAGGGCTATTTTATAGATGGGCTTGGGATATAATACAAGTTGACCTTCTAAACTGTGTTAGAGAGTTCATGTGTGGTGTACCAATCCCCAAAGCTTTAACTAGTTCCCTCATCACACTGATACCCAAGGTCAAAACACCAGCACGATTCACTGATTTTCGACCAATAAATTTGGAAAATTTTGTTAACAAGATCTTAACCAAGATCTTGGTAAACAGACTTAAGCCCTTGTTGCCAAAGTGTATATCTGAAGAATAATCTACCTTCATAAAAGGCAGAGAGATCTGAGACAACATCTTGGTCATGCAAGAGGTTGTAAGAATGCTGGATAGGCCTGGTCAGTCACTCAACATGATTGCCAAGATAGACATGTCAAAAGCATTTGACAGGGTATCTTGGCAAATGTTGAATTCCTTGCTGCTAAACTATGGTTTTCATGGCCATTTTGTCAAACTTATTATGAACAGTATTAGCAGGCACATTTCTCGGTTTTAATAAATGGTGTATCATATGGATTCTTTCAGGCAACAAGGGGCCTTAAACAGGGGGATCCCTTGTCTCCAATTCTGTTTAATTTCATCACGGAATTGCTAAACAGGGGGCTAAAAATGTTTTCAGCTAAACTGATTGAGTTTTTCAAAATGCCAAATAATTCTTATTAGTTAACCCACCTTTCCTATGCAGATGATACTGTGATATTCCTAAATGCAACAAAAAAATCATGCTCTAATTTGGTCAAATTCTTACAGCATTATGAGGGTGCATCTGGGCAAAAAATTAATTACGGCAAGAGTGCATTCTATGTAGGAAACAAAATGAGTATAGCATCCAGATCTAGAATACATGGACTAACTAGGATGGAACAGGGTAATTTCCCATTTACATACCTAGGATACCCATATATAGAGGTAGGAAGATGAATGCATACTTCATAGGCATAGTTGAAAGGTTAAATTCAAGGCTCAGTGATTGGAAAAATACATGGCTGTCACCAGCGGGGAGAATGGTACTCATTAAGCACACACTATCAGCCATTCCAACACACATTTGGTGTGTTATGTCTCCAACTAAACACATCATCCAAAAAATTGAAGGGATCTTTAATTCATTTCTGTGGGATGATAGTGAGGATGAAAAACATAAGCACTGGAGAAGTTGGGAAGGGGTCTGCTACCCTTTCATGGAGAATGGGCTGGGTTTTAAGAGTATTCAATCCACCATTGACGGTTTCTCACTAAAACTATGGTGGAATCTCCAAACAGGAAAATCAATGTGGTCAAAACTTATTTGGTCTTTACCAAATAGTAGTAGAGACTCTGATGCATGGAAAAGAGTTAGACAAGTATCAGATTTAGCTGTCAAACATTCACAGGTGCTGGTAGGGAATGGACACTCAAATTTTTGGATATCTAATTGGACAGGGTTAGGAATCCTAGCAGATAAATGGGAGGGTATTTCAGATCCACCTCACCCTTTTCTCACAATAGCAGAATTTCAAAAGAATATACCTCTGTACATGCCAGATTTTTCTCAAGGATTACCTGTTTTGATTACTAACAAGTTGCAGGAACAACATACTTTATATGAAAAAATAGATGCAATGATCTGGAAACCATCAATCACAGGTATAATTACAATTGCTACAGCTTTTCAAATTGTGAGGAAAAAAAGATTAACGGTGGCAAGTCTACATAAGGTATGGTGCAATGAAATCCCGGCTAAACTATCACTACTAGAATTACCCCCCTGCAGCGAGAATAATTTTCGTTGTAAAAAGTCCCAAAGTGGTTGTAAGAGACAATTTGCAACAAATATGTGTGTGGTTGTAAAGTGGTTGTTATAGGCTTGGTTGCAATTGACATTGCAACCACTTTTACCCACCTGTCGTAAAAGACTTATTTACAACAAGTCTATACTTTGGTTGTAAAAAATATTAATTGCAACGACTTTTTCCGTTGTAAAAAATATCAATTGCAACGACTTTTTCCGTTGTTAAAATCATCTATTGCGATGACTTTTTCCGTCGCCAACATATCATCTATTACAACGACTTTTTCCGTTGCAAAAGTCATCTATTACAGCGACTTTTTCCGTTGTAAAAACCATCTATTACAATGCACATACACTTTTTTTAAAATTAAATTACCATTATATTTATAATTTATTTTGAACGTATAGTTATTATATTTATTATTGTTACATAATTGATGTAATTATGTAATTGTAAAAAAAATAAGAAGAAATTATAATTTACTAAAATAAACATAAACATGAAAATATCAATAATGATAATTCATCAAACATTCATGAATACATAATAGGTATCCAATTTTAATCGTGACACCTAAAATGTCTAAAATCTAAATCTTAAGAGAAAGTAATTTTAATAATATTCACTTAAATCGAGTTCATGTAGTTAAAACTCTATGCATTTCTTGAATTGCACTTGGACGTACAGCTTACCTTTAATAACCTGAAAGAGCAAAAGAGCAAAATAAAAAAAATAGTTGTAAATTATACACGTATATCATTTACTTCCGCTCCCCTCAAGATCAAGTTTGATATCCTGAGAATCCTTTCGTATCAATGTATTTACTAACAAATTTAAATGTACGTGTTCAGACTATTGATAGACAAATATATTGAGAAACATTTAAGATACACTATTAATGTAGTAAAATAGAAATACCTTTATGGATGATTAGCATCACTTCCACAAAATTGTTGAAATGTCATTGTCATAAGTATATTCACCTTTTGTGTCAAACCATCTATTTGTTCTCTTAACTTTTTCACTTCAGCATCATGTTCCACATGCTCTTTTTTCCGGATCTCTTCCATTTCATCCATAGGTGTTCTCATTTCACTAATTTCTTTATCCTTATCACAAAGCTTGCAAGTGAGCTCTACACGACTAGGTAGGTTTCCCCTTACATCCTTGGGTTTTGTACAATACCCGTAACAAGCAACATGATTATGACCTTGTTGCCCAAAAGCCTTTTCTATCACATCAAAACGTGATAGAGATTGATTTTCTTCAATAAAAATGATCTCGTCCTGTACAATAAAGAAAATTTATTTGAACACATACATGGGTAAGTATATATATTGATCACTACATAATTATACAAATAGGAAAACCATACATGTTTGCCAGCCGCTTCTTCATCCAAAGTCCCACATTTCCACATTCTAGTCTTATTAAAAATCTCAGATACTGATGGAACATTTCCATCCTTTCCTCCCTGTACATGAAATAAAAATTTAATTTAATATATATTTTTATCAAAATGACTTAAACATAAAAATATTGTTTTGTTATATTTAACAAAAGGTACCATTTCACTCCAAACAACTTGCTTAATTGGTTTGCTACCAGTACGATGCGACATATTCTTGTTAGCCCTGTTCTCCGAATTCCGTTCACTCATTTTCTTCAAGAATATGTATAATTTAAAATTTACATTAGATATATATTAGTCACAATATAACTTATCATAAAAAGATAAATTTAACCATACCTTACACTCATCACTCATGTAGTGTTCTTTAAAAAGCCATTCCCAGTCCTCTCTTGTTAAGTTATTTGGCACTTCTTCTTCTGTTTTTTGCATTTTCAATGCTTTTGTTTTTATCGATATTATCCCGCTTCATTTGCCCTCGCCAATTTTGCCTTAACCTTTTCATGTGATGTAAAACTGCATCACGCCGTATATCCATATGATCAGTATGAAATTTGTTCTGCAAAAAGAAAAGAAAAAATTCAACGGTAATTATATGAAATTTATCGAGTCAACAAAATATATATTAATTTTTTAATAAATATGATATGTTATAATAAAACTAGAGCCGATCTCGAGCTGGAGATATTTTAGACGAGACGAGCTTGAAATAAAGGTTGTTCGACCTCGCCCCGACTCGTTTACAGCCCTACTTCGGAGTGACATAATGATAAGAACCATGACATAATTCACAATCTTTACGTACCGTGATTGACAACCACAAATGTTCCATCACACTTTCACCAAGCTCATTCCATTTGTGTACTCGAACTGGCACAATACTTCGATCGCGAATAAGTTTACCCATGTGTCTTACTAGTTCTTTTTTATTATCCCCGACCGGACCATTATAAAAGAAATCAACTTGCAATTTATGGCCTTCTTTTAGGTTCGCAACTCGGGTGCACTTGTTCACACCTCGATTCTTTGCATTTGCATCTCTTTTCTTCCTTCTACTTGCATTATCCAAATCTGTGACAAATAATTTTCCAAACAAACCAGACATATATGATTGAATCAACCAGAATCTCATTAAAGATAAACAAAGTAGCGAGCTTTATCAATATCCATAATTAAATATACATTCTTAATAATAATTAAAAAAAGTAATAAGTAAATACATCCAGAATCTCCTACGTGGAAGTTCAAATTTTTAAAAATAGATTAATTGTTATAAAGTTTACATTATCACTTTGTAAAAAGTTATTTTTAAAAAAATAATGAAAAACAAGCAACTAAACACAAAGAAACACAAGAACATCGATGTTATAGAGGCAAACATGTTTAGAGGCAGAGGCATCACCTCGGTTCATTACTGGCAAACTCGTGATCAGTTTAAGCACTGGAGCGGGGGAAAAAAGGAATGCTAGAGATGGTTTAAAACAAAAGGAAGAACATCAAGGGATGGCAGCTACAGGGACATCGCTGCTGCTTTGTCCATGATCTTATGGGTTCTTACTCATTTTGTAAATATTGATTACCTACATCATAATTGTGTTGGTAATCAATCACTAGCTTCTACAATAGTTTTCAAATTAAGGCTTACTAACGAACCAAACTTCTTTCCACAGTACGGCCTCCGTTAGGTCGACACGGGGTGGAGGCTTAATTGGAGGAACACTGCAGAAAGTTTCAGATACTATGGTTGTACTTACGACTTCTTTGTTTTAAGGTTTAGGGTGCCTATAAATTCCCTACATCTCTATGAGATGTTTTTATTTAAAAAAAAAAGAAAAAACAGAGGCAAACCTGTTTTATTTAGTGGCCCTGAAGAATCTTCATTCTCATTATTCTTTGATTCAATCTCGTCTCTAACTTCAAATGCCAAATCTGCAAATTATGTTACATTTTTCGAGCAAGTTATGTTCAGAAAATCAGTGTAAAACTAATGCAGTATAGAGATATTGACATATTCTCCATCAGTTCATGTCATAAAAAATGTGACATGAACATAATAATTTTAACATAATCTCCTGCAAGTTGATGGCACCAAATAGACCAGGTTACATGTCAAATCTGATTTTGTGTCACATTTTCTTGCTTACAAAGGTCCAACGGATCACATTTAGTATGTGACATGAACATAAGAATTTTAACATAATCTCCTCCATTTTAATGCAATTTTAACATAATCTCCTGGACCTTTGTAAGCAAGAAAATGTGACACAACATCAGATCCAAACCTAACACTTTCTCATAAATGCATGACATAATTTACTTCTTTGTAAATAGATTTTTCCCAACACTTTCTCATCAGATCCAAACCTAACACTTTCTCATAAATGCATGACCTAACACTTTCTCATCTGCAGTTGGTTAGGGAGCTTTAACTTACAGTTAAGCATAAGTCCAAGTAATAAAAAAAGACACCAATACAGCATTGTGTTGTACTTTAGCTAATGTAGGATCAGTACCATTCTCTGTCCTTTTAGTACTCTGGATTTTTTAGGCATCTTCTGTTTATCCTGATTTAATGAACTACTCTA
>JAULKK010327052.1:0-21052 GCA_032355705.1 Rubia peregrina | reverse complement strand
CACTATGAAATCATCCAATAAAAATATCTAACATATATCGACAATTATCCAAGCATCATTACAGAATTTAACAATCATAGTCACAATGATGTAGTTGGTACACTATAATCAACAAAGATAACTATAAAGATACAAGAATGATCATATGTCTATATATGCAACATGGTAGAGACATGAGTTGAAGTGCGGTGGTTCTTAGAAGTAATTGATAGAGAAGAAGAAGAAAAAATAATTTAATATCCTGTGGAAGATGTCGTGATCGCTACAACACTGTCGCGGCTCACGACAGAGTGTCGCGACTCACGAAGGGTCTTTCGCGTTCGTGAGAGGTCTTTCGTGCTCGCGAGAAAGTGGTACTGGAAGTTGAAAATTCTCAAAAATATTCTAATTTTCATCGCGATCGTGATAGGACCATTGCGACTCACAACAAAATGGTCCTGAGATTTGCAGTTTGGAGAAAAAAATTTGAATCCTTTCGCGGTCGCGATAGACGTGTCACGACTCCCGACAATGTTTTCGCGCTCAAGATATCTTGCAACTGGAAATTCACATTTCACTCAAAAACTTCTGATCTCGGTTGGGAATCGTGAACCTCTTGTTTCTTTCACGATGGACTGGAACTGGGAGTTGTAAATTTTCTCCTGTTCATCGCGACTCGCGACGGAGCTGTCGCAACTCACGATAGACTGAGTATCCCAGAATTTAGAAGAATTTGTCTTACCAAATTTCCAAGCTTTCTTCCCTTTCCCATGGCTATCATTCCTTAATATTTTCCAATTCAATGCACTTCATCTTTGCTACAAAATCATGGAAACACACCTTGAAAATATCAAGATAAAATATGACAAAAACCAAAATAAAAGCCAAATTTTTTGCATCGTCAGCGCGACTTAGTTCCATATTTTTAAGGTCATCGGCACGACCCTAATGTTACCCATATGGTGAAGGTTTGAATCCCTTCACCATGAGCATCCAAAAGTAGAGAGGTGGGGGTACAAAACATTCAAGAGGAAAGTCTTGTGGAGGTGGAGTTGGTTTTAAAGGAGTTGGGTGGTTAGAAGGCTTGGCATAGTCATTTGGTTCCTCCATTATCTCATTCAAAACTTCCAAAAATGGTGGATTCGGTTCACTAGGTGGGGGTAGGGGTGATGATGGCAATGGATGTAACACAATCACTTCTTCCTAAACTTCTTTGCATTCAACCACCGACTCCTCATCCTTTTCGAACTAGAACTCATTTTTCAAGGTGAGCTCACTCACCATATCTTTGATTTCTACTTGGGATGGTGTATCTTCGGAATAATGACCTTCCATTCAGATCACCACTTCCATCATTTTGCTCACCTGCCCCTACAAAGCCTTGAGTCTTGAGGAATTTTGAGCTTCCACTTCCTCATTAATATTTCCTAACCTGGTCAAGTTTGCTTATGTATCCATGATCTCCACATCAGTCAAACTAGGACCTTCTTCTTGGGCTTGGCTTTGGGGTATAAGGTGGTGGTGGATAACTATACTGCTCGTAGGGTTGGATTTCTGGCTCATTTTCTTACCACAAATCCGTATTACCACTTCACTCCGGATTGTCAGAATTTTGGTGCGGATACCATTCTTGAGCTTCTTGCCCTTGAAAACCATCAACTCCATCTTCTTAATAGCAATCTTCATAATACCCTTAGTTTTGAAAACCAATGGTTCTTTCCTCCTCTTAGTGCCTATCCCTCAACATATAGCAATATTCAGTAGGATGGTCGGAATGACAAATCCCACAAAACATTGCTCGTTAAGCCTCTCTTCTCATCATAAGTTCCCTCAAGGTGAGATGTTCCACATTTTAAATATTTTTTTAAAAGTCGGAATGATATTGCAAGGATCCTCGATAAAAATTCACCCAAGAACTCAAGCAATACCTACTCCGAACAAAAACAGCCAAAAACAAAAGGCAAATAAAAACAACTAGCACATACACACACATAATATGCTTAAATACTAAAAAAATAAATGCCTTTTCCCTGTCAGCGGCGCAAAATTTGGGAGGTCGTCGACGTACATCTCAAAGACGCAATTTATAAGCCCTCTTTGCTTACTAAATACAATTAAGTCAGTAGTGGTAAGTCGGGGTCGTCCATAGAGAAGAAGGATGTTCCTAAGTGTTTACACATATAATGGTGGATATAAGCCTAGATGTATAAATACATAGATATATAAAAGCAAGTAAGGGGGGTGGGTTTGTTGGTTGGTTTCCTAGGTTATGAAAGTAAAGACAACAAAACTAGCAAGGTTATGTAACTATGCTAATCATGGAAAACCCTAATAAAAAGGATAAAAACTACAAATGAAAAATGACAAAGCCTTGGGGGCAATGGATATCTGCTTCCGAACCTCTTATCTATCATTGAATCCACGACCTATTCACTACTTTAATTACTTATTGTGAAGATAAATCTTCTATCTTTCTTTGATAGTAGTTTACAAGAGTGAATTCGACATCTCCAGCTAAACCTCGCTAATGAACCCTTTAGTCGATCAATGCCTAAAGCTATCCCATTAATTACATTAAGCACGAAGAATCAACAAGCTTGGTAACACTTATAAAACACTACACTGTGTCTAAGCATTGAACCAATTCATGCATTTACACGGGATTAGTCAAGAACGTTCAACGTTACTAAAATTCTCCTATTTGCTACACAAAACAAACATGATAAAGAGTTCGAAATTATCACATTCATCTAGCAATTATCAAATCATAAACCATATTAGAAGCTCTAATTCATGCTCTTGGATTTCATATCAAAAGAAAGGATAATTAGCTACTTTTTACAAACCCTAACACATAATCATACATGTAATTCATATACTCAAAATTCCAACACCATTAATGGATTCAACAATCAAATTCAAAGCACAATAAATAACAATGGATAAAGCATTAAATAGACAGAAATGATTCTCTAGACTTTGATAAGGAAACCTCAATCCATTGCTCCCAAGGAGATTACTAGCCTAGATAATAAAAACACATAACCAATCTACAAAATAAGAAAATAATAAGAAGAAAACTAGGGTTTTCTGGATAAAAATCGGGGCTGAAGGGTTTTTGGAAAAGGGAGAAGATAAGAGAGTATTTATAGCAAAAAAAAATCCAAAAAGTATATCTGGATTGAGGACCTTCGCGACTCGCGACACATTGGTCGTGACTCGCGATGCTACAGTGTCAAAAAATCAGCTTCCAGTAAATTCACTGTCGCGATCGCGACAGAAATCAGTCCAGTTTTATTTAACTTCCTTCGGGTGAACCGTTGATTCATTTTGAGAGTTCTTGTAGTCGTTTTTATAGTACTCGAGAAGAAGAATCCAATGGTACCTCCCTTGGATGCTGATTCTTCTCAGATAATTCTCAGAAATCTGTTTCAAAACATAGATCATTCTTCATCCTCTACTTTGCTCTCCTTCTTCAATTTATATTGTACCACTTTGTAAGTTTCCTTCCTTCTTCTACCATTCTTGTGAATGATATTCTTCAATCTTCTACCATACATGCAAATGGCCTTATCTAAACCACTTCGAAGTGCTTACGAGCAATCTACATACTAAACTCACAAAAGGAATCTAGATGCTCGCAAGGACCAAAAATCTATTAGACTCAAAATAGGTTACAAAATGAAGGATTTAGATACAAAAAACCAAAAATGGTTATCTAAACCCATTATGATGTAAACCTACCTAAATCTAGAAATCTTCTAACAAAAAGATAGCAAAATATATGTTAAATGCTTCAAAAAAATACATGAATTTGACATCTCATCACCCTCGGCCTCCGAAAACATCCGAAGGTGTTTTAAACATCAAATTTCCTTTCTTATAATACTAGTAAGGTTTATTTTTGCAATGATTTCCCTTTTCTTTTTTTTTAACAACCATTATTTTCATTTTCTAGTAAGTCTAAGCGATGCTCTAGTGAGGGGCCGATCCCAAATATCAACTATGACAATCCTCCAGCAACTAATGATCCTCCTCATGATACCTCAACCTCCCCCCCAGAGCAAAGAAACTTGAGATACCCAAGTCTCCGAGGACAAATTCAAGCGGAAAGGGAGAGATGGACACCCTCAGATGAACTATTAAAAAAGGGGAAAATGGACCAGACATCTTCCCACACCACCATTCCTCGGGAATTTTCGAACACTCAAATGACTTGATGAAGGACCTCGGTGTTTGTTCATGTCCTGAAGCTTTTAATTCATCTTTCTACATTTGATATCAGCTTTCTTATCTTTTCCCTACGTGCATTTGGTGTCCCAATATTTATCCTTTCTCATATTGATACTTCGTACCAACCAAGGGGAAACTCACCAAAAAAATACTTCAACCTTTTTGAGGATTTTTAGCAAAAAAGTTCTAGAATACGGAGATGGAAAGAGTAAAGATCTAGCTCGAGAGTTGGCAGAGGCTTGAAAGTACATAGAGGCGCAAAACTCACCTTTCAAGAGGAGGATCTAAAGAGGGCTCAAGAGGATTTTCCTGAGGCTAGAGACCCTGTAGCTCAATCCTCTTTGCTCAAGGCCTTCAAAGACAAGCTGCTGAAGACTCCCAAATTTTATGATTTCTTGTTTAACCTTCTAGACACAGCACATGATTTGGGTTGTCATTCCTTAATCAAGGATGCAATATTACCCTCAGTCACCGAGTATCTTCCAACTGATAAGATCAAACACCCAAAGTCTTTTCTAAAGCCCAATGCAGGTGATATTCTAGATAAGAAATGGGAGGAAGGTGTTAAAGGCGGGAGCCTTCATACTACTTTCCTAGACTTCCTAAAGTCCTCGAAGCAATTTTACACTACTCAGGAGGTTTTCTCCCTCCCACTCAAAGGTATGGTCTTGAAAGAAGCTACTGAAGCTCAGGATCATAAGACAACTGAGGCTGAAACAACTAGGGATAAAGCATCCAAGGGTGATGAAACTAAGGGTAGGGCTGATAGAGACCAAACCGACGAAACTAGGGTAGGATAAAGTGTACTATCTGCCCTCATGGCTTCCTTATGGATTTTTTTCCATCTATGGAAAATTTCTTCATTTCCCCATTAAGTTTTAATTTATATTATTATTTTTTCTTCGTAGTATAATTCTTCTAAAGAGAACTTTCCAGAATGCTTTCCAAGAGCTCTCCAAAACCCAAAAAGAATTAAATGACACTCTAGAGGACCAGATGGAGATAATGCTAAACCTAATCGAGTAGAAAAAGGAACCAGACTCTCAGCGTAACAAGATTCATCCTTCGATGCAAGAAATTATTAAAGATCTCGCTGACAAAAATGTAAAATTGGAAGAATGGCACACACCCTGCCTTTTAGAATTTGTTAAGGGAATTTGAAGCTAAGAAGTAAATTTGGCTCTTGCCCCTCGGAGTTTTTGATAACTGCGATCTCACTGAGAGGAGTTATCAAGAAACTGTTCACCATGTAATGTGCAAATTCGGTTATCTTTCTTGATGTCTCGTTGATGTTGAGAGGTTGCCGATTATTGAAGCTCGCCATAATTTAAGAAAGACTGGAGCCTATAAGTTCAAGGCCCAAGTAAAAGAAGTTTCACAATTACATGAGGTGTCTTTGAACGAGATTAACCGATTGGACGACGCTTTGGCGGAAAAGAAGAACATAGTATATGGAATTTCTTCAGCTAAATCCTTGGCCACCATAAATTTATCTGATTGTGGAAAACCAACATCTTCACGCCACTCTTAAATTTTACATTGAGACTCTTCGAGCCCATAGACTGTATCATGGTGTCCTTCACCTAAAGTTGGTCACCAATATCTCCGAATTCCTCCAAAGAGCGGCTGATAATTGGATTAACAATCGATATGTATATACCAGGGGTACTTGGCACCATAAAGCAGCCATTGAAGCTATATTAGAGTGGTTAAGAGAATTTTCCCAAGTACATTATCGACCCGGGCCTTTGAGGAATCGAGATCCGAGTACTTCGAAGGTTACAAAGAAGACTTAACCAGCTCAACCATCCAATACCACCAACAAAGGAAAGAAAAGGACCTCTAGCAAGAAAATGAAGTATCCTAGAAGTGAGGAGCCTCAATTGAGGAACTTAGAGGATGACAAAAAACTGAGCGAGAGATCTACAAGATCTAAGTGTTCTTACTTGAGAGATGTAATTGATCCTTATGAGTACCCCGAAGAAGAGCAAGAGCGTGACTTTTGTCGTGCAACTGGGATTAAGATAGAAGACATTGAACGAATGGAGGGGCAATTAGGAAAATTGGTTCCTTGGAATATTGCAATCTTCAAATGAATCATTCACAATTTATGTATGATTTTTACGAGATTTATGAGCCTTTCTTTGAGGAGTAATATGAATTCTTTGTATCATGAAATTATTTGTCAATAGTAAGTGTTATGACATGGTTTACCAATATCGTTATATACATTGCTTTGATATGTAACATGTTACCTCGATTCCAGATGCAAAGTTTTCGACATGCATCATATATTATTAAAAGATGCAGCGTTTCAACATACATCATGTATTTTAAAGGATAAAACGTTTCAACATACATAAGATATTTTCAAAACATGTAGTGTTTTGGCACACATCATGTATTTTAAAAGGATGCAATGTTTCAATGTACATCAGATATTTTCAAAAGATACATCGTTTCCGCATACATCATACAAATTTGACATTTGGTTCAACATTTCAAAATACAGAGCTGATGATACTTCCGGAGATTAAAAATATTCCATCGCCTAATGACTTGTTCTCCATTCATGCATTCAAGAGTATAGCTACCCCTATCATATGATTCAATCACTCTGTAAGATCCTTCCTAGTTGGCTGCTAACTTCCCATCAGGTTCTCGCCGACTCTTCTCATTCTTTCTCATAACAAGGTCTCCTGGTTTGAACTGCACCCCTTTCGATCATAGAAATGCTTTACCTTCACCTTTATCTTTTCTTTGCGCAAAGATGCCAATTCCCACTTCTCCACCACCAAATCAAGATCCATACGATGGGTGTCTTCATTTCCTTCTTCAGAAAATGATATTACCCTAGGACTTGGTATTGTAATTTCTACAGAATCACAACCTCAAACTCATAAACCAAACTATAGGGTGTTTCCCCAGTGGTAGATGACTCAGCTGTTCGATACACCTATAAAACACTTGGCAACTCATGTATCCAGTTTCCCTTAGTTCCTTCAAGTCTCACCTGAATTCCATTAACAATAATGCGGTTGAAAACTTCCACCTGTCCATTTGCTTGGGGATGATACACCGACTTAAACTTCTGTTGATACTTCTCACACCATTTTTTAAGGTTTCATGAACAAGCTGTGTCGCATTATCTGTGATTACAGTCTTAGGAATACCGAAATGACAAATAATATTCTTTCGACCATAGGCAATTACTGATGTTCCTTTAATATTTGTTAATGGCTTTTTTCCACTCATTTAGTGAAGTAGTCAATAGCTACGATAAGATATCTAAATCTCCCCGGAGCCTCTGGAAATGGCTCCGCAAAATCAATTCCCCATTTATCGAATGACCATGAACTATGAATGTTCATCATCTCCTCATTTATCCACAACATCTTTGAGTAGATTTCCCCCTCGAAGATAATTGATAATGGGTGTCATCCATGAAACTCAATGCTCATTACCTCTTCCACCTCGAAACATCACTTATCCACCATCTCCATCATCAGCTATTTCTCATGGTTGACCAGATTGGAAGAAGCAAGATTACTTAAAGTATCTGCCTTATGATTCTCTTCCATTGGCAGGGATTTTACTACCTTCATGCATCACTACAAATGGTGTTCTCTTGCTTCATATTCACATTAAACATGCCGGACTACAACCTGTGAATCATTGAATATCTGCAAATGTTCTACCTTAAGCTCCTTAGCTAGGCGAAGACTAGTGATCAGAGCCTCTTACCCAACTTCGTAGTTCGTATCTTTAAATTTGAAATGCAGAGCATAAAGATAATCTATACCTTCGGAACTAGCAAGAAATATTCCTACTCCACTACCTCCCAAAAAAGAAGAGCCATCAACATATAACTTCCAAACCTTCTCGCCACTTTGCGCTTCCTCCCATTCTGTGGGCTCTGTAGTTTCCACAATGAATCTGCAAGGGCCTGTCCTTTAATCACAGTTCTGGGCAGAAATCGTATGTCATATTCCCCCAACTTCACTGCCCACTGCATTACCCTACCTGAGACATCCAGCTTCAATAGTATCTGCCAAATTGGATGATCGGTAAGTACCACTATGGTATGCCCTTGGAAGTAGGATCACAACCTTTGTGCTGCATGAACTAATTCCAGAAATAACCTTTTGAGAGTTGTATACCTGGATTCTGATCCTTGTAAGGGCCCACTCTTGAAGTATACCAGATGTTACTACCTTTCTTTTCCTTCGCCAATAAGGCACTAACATCTAAATGAGACGTAGATATGTATACAAAACCTCACTCCATTCTAGCTTCATAATCATCAGTAACCTTTGAAGATGTTCTTTGAGCTCCATGAATGCCTTCTCACACTTTTCAGTCTACTAAAACTTCTTTGCTCTTTTCAATACATCAAATAAAGGCAAATATTTTTCTTCCCCCTTGGATAAAGTTAGCCTGAAGCTACGAGAGACCCAATCAAATTTTGAACTTCCTTTAATTTCTTTGGTAACCTCATATTCATCGAAGTCTCAACCTTCTCAGGTTTAACATCAATGCCCCTTTCAGACACCATGAACCCCAAGAACATTCCTGCCCCTACTCCGATCACACATTTAGTTGTTTTAGGCTTTAATTTCGATTGTCGCAACCTCTCGAATGATTTTTTTCAAATCCTCCAAGAACCACTCATAACTCCTGATCTTCACAACCATATCATCTACACATATCTCCATACTTCTGCCAATTTCCTCTTCACATAATTTATCTACTAACAGCTGATAAGTTTCACCTGCATTCTTAAGCCCAAATGGAATCTTTTTGTAGCAAAATGTCCCCACATCCATAATGAATGAAGTTTTCACCTTATCTTCTTTAGCCATCAATATCTGATGATACCCTTTGTGTTCATCAAAGAAAGCCAACACCTAATACCCAGCTATGGCTTCTACATACCAATTTGCTAATGGGCGACAAGGGATAGCTGTCATTCGAACAACATTTGTTCAAATCAGTAAATTCAATACACATCCTCCATGTACCATCATGCTTTAGAACCATCACCGGATCAGCCAACAATTCGTAATAGTACACCTCTTCAATAACTTCAGCTTTAAGCAACTTGTTATCCTCTACCTTGATGAACTTAACTCTTTCTGGAGAAAACACTTCCATCTTTTACTTTACAGGCCTTATCAAGGGGTCAGTGTTCAACCTATGCACTACCAACTTCAGAGGAACTCCCTTAAGGTCGGTAATGCTCTACAAAAATACATCACAATATCCATCGAGCTGAAGTTTCAATTTCTCCTTTACAATTTTAGGCATTAACTTTCCAACAGCTAATGTGTGTAGGCCTCAAATTGCCATCGGTTCAGTATCAGAAGGACCAACTTCCCAATGTACTAAGGCCATCTTTCTTGCATCTTTTACTGCTGTAAGATTACAACTTTTTGCCACCGCCTAGTCTCCTCGAATAGAAGCTATTCCTTTCTCTATGGGGAACTTCATCATTAAATGATATGGGGATCATACAGCTCGAGCCTGGAACATTCATGGTTCGCCAAGAATCACATTATATGGTGAATAAATTACACAATTTACTGTAACTCATTTTCTCCATACGCTATCCATACTGGAAAAGTGATTTCCCGAATCGAAACACAGCTTTACCCGTGAATCCTGATAACGGCAAAGCAAACTTTTTCAAATTATTACGGCCCATGTCCAACTAGTCAAAACAGTGTGAAAACATCATTTCAACACCACTTCCATCATCTACAAATACTCTCTTAATAACAGAATTACATACGATGGCTGAGATAACCATAGGATCTGTATGGGGGGGAGTCTGGTTGAGGACTGCATCTATTACTGAAAATGTTATGGTCTTGTCTACTCGTAATCTCTTGTGTTGGGGCTCTCCTGCATGAACATGGCGTGAATCGGCCTTCATGATCGTGTTCGAGGATCTTTCACCAACAATACCGTTACTAACATTTATCATCCTATGGATCACCAGATTTTCCTCATTTATGGTTCCCTGATTCCTCTCAGGTTGATTACAAGATCCATCATCCTGCCTTCCATGACCCATATTTTGAGGCCTCCTACCACTCCTACTTCCATTATTTGGTTGACCCATTCAATAGGGTTTCCATACCGGGTTCCTGAGCCACGTAATTAACCTTCCTTAGCACATCTATCAATCTCCATTTTCAAATGATTATAATAATTCATGTCATGCCCATGATCCTTATGATGCTCACAATACTTGTTTGAGGCTCTTCTAGCTTCCACAGCTTTTTTCGAATCCCTCATAGGTGGAGGGGGCCTAAAAAATATTGATGTATACTCAAAGTTTGCGCTAGGGACCTTTCCATAGGTGTATATCTTTCAAATATGGGACTGATTATTTCAACATGTCTCTTGCCATGGTTATCATTACTCCTTACTTGCTTGTCAATTAGACTCTCTTCCTTCCTTCTAGCAGCATCCCCGACCTTCGAATATTTCCCCACAACCTCTTAAGCTATCGCACGGTTTAAGGGGGGTATTGGAGCTTAATTTCTTGAAAAAATCCACATCATGTGTCCTCAATAAATAACCCTGAATCGCCTCATTTTTTGTGGCCTCTGTTACTCCTACACTTTCATCTGCATATCGATGGTAGAAGGCTTATGTAGTTTTCCCTATCCTCTGATTAGTCTTGTACAACTCTAGCAGAGTTTTGGTGAACTTCTTCTTTTGCACATATCGACTCAAAAAAGCCCCCCTTAAAATCTCTATAAGAATAAAAAGATCCCCTTGGAAATTTGTTAAACCATTCATACGCCTTACCTTGAAGATAACTCCCCACCAGCTTACATGTCAACTTTTCATCAAAATCCCTTGAATTCATCAGACTTAAGAATGTCTGAATGAACTCTCGTGGATCTGAATCCCAACTGTAGTTAGGAAGTCCCTGGGGTGATTTAACATCTTCTATCCATCGAACGAAAGTTATCAATGGACTAAACAGGGAACCTGCTAGTTGCCCCATTTGCACAATCAGTGTATCCAACTCCCTCCTTAATGAATCTTAGACATATCTTGCTAACCCTTGTGTATCCCTAGATAGGTTTAATCCGCGATTGCTTTCTCCATAAGGCACCTGATATATGGGTTGAGATCCCATACAACCGAGATGTGCCCAAGACTTCAAGACTCCCGAGTACTGGGAAATCTACAACAAAAGGTCATGAAATCCATGGCTAATAATGGAATTTTGTAATCCAGCACTACTACACCCCTAGATCCCCATGGAAGGAATCATTCCATATACATCTTCAACTCCCAGAAAAGTAATTGTTGGGGCTATCGGCATCGAACACACCGTTCCTTGAAAATGATTTGGAAATGAGATTTGAGGTCATGGCTGAGATACTTCCCCTACCTGTTCCAAATAAGGGAATGCCAACTTAAGTCGAGATACCAACATCTATGGCACTTCGAAAGTCACCATAAGCGCGACATCCTTCGAGATACCCGTAGATACCAAATGAGGAATGACCTGATATCCTGTTGCCACTAATATTTGTGTCACATGTACTAAATCTGGTTATGAACCATCCACTATCTTTCCCCCATTCACGTGGACAATCCATTTATAAGCATCGATAGAAGAGTTATCGGAGACTTATGTGAAATACCCGTCTCCCTCTCCGTGTGAACTAGTATGCACATTGTGCCCAGGGCTCACGTTTCCAGTACCATGCTCCAGATTTACCTCTGAATTTCTTGAAGACCTTGCCATAGTGGCTCGAGGTGCCTCAAAAGGTTCAGGATAGGATCTACCTAAAACTTGCCCCTTCTTTTGTTCACGAATTGAAACTATCATTACTTCAGGCACGATTGTCGAGACATGCAACAATTCTTGTTCAACATTCTACGATGCTGAAGGATTAACCATCTCTCTCATTTTCACGTACGGGGACTGCACCTCATCACCCACTCGTGCTCCCTTCAGTCTCAATGTCTCACTCCTTTGAGTAGCCGTCGAAGTGGACATACACTAAGAATCTTGAAGCTGACCTGTCATTCCTCATAGTCAACGCCAATTAATGCATCTCAAACTTAGAAAAAAAACTCCTTGAACTATATTGATGCATCTCAAACTCAGCAAAACAACTCTTCTAACTCCTCGAACTTCTCTATCACAACCTTTGAGATCCTTAGTTGAAATCTGCACAAAGGCTTTGATTCCTAAGTCAGCCATAATTGGTTTAATACTGTAAAAATACCGTATTAAAAAAGAATAAATCAATACTTAATGTAAAAAGTATGTGTACCTGGTATTTATACTTGTTAGTTACCATGAAATACATCTATTGGGGTTTATTAGGGTTGACATATCCAATCCCCTAATTGGGCTAAAATTGGTCCAAAAATGATAAATTGTTGGGTTGTTGGAGTGACCCATAAGCAGGCTCAACAGACTTATTTTAAGCTTATTAATTTTAAACGGATCAGACTATTATCAGTACTTGTAAAGAATCAGAAGCAAAGGTTGCGGAAACAACATAGATGGCTGAGGCTTAGTGTTAGGTGAAGGCTACGGCAATTTTTCATCATTAGAGTTAGTCATGCTAACCAGCGAGTCAGGGCGGATCAGCTCTCCCAACCCAAATTGATCCAAAATTCTGGGTTAAGCGAGTTGGGTTGGGTCGGGTCAAAATTATCATAGTTTTGGATCGAATTGGGTCGGGTCAGTTCACAAATTAATCTAAATCGACCCAAATTATAGTAATTTTTAAAATAGTTTATTTTAATAAAATGAATAATTTTTAAATTTATTAACATTTAAATAATAACAATAATTTATTTCCATATCATTTAAAATAAGAATATTATATTTAATTTAATTATAAATTATTCACTTAATAAAGAAAAATACAATTATTTCATTCTATTTCATCAGAATAATTTTAATATTTCAATTAAAAATATAATTTTACTAACATTATTTATATTTTAATCAGTATATTATTTTAATTAATAGTAGATTTTCAAAATTATTTTGACAAAATGTTTTCATGAATATTATTGTAGAAAATAAGGGTGTAATGTTGTGGTTGTATTCATGTTCTTAGGTAGTATTCTTGTAGCTCATGAAGCTCACCACTTTAGCAAAGGGAAGACAATTGGAAAAAAGAGATACATGTCAATCAAATTGGATATGAGTAAAGCATTTGATCGAGACAAATGGCCACTTTTGTTGAAGGTATTAAAGAGAATGGGCTTTCAACCACAATTTATATCCCTTATAGAAAGCTATATCTCTTCAATGAAGTTCTCCTTTATGTTAAATGGAAAAATATTTGGAGACCTTAAGCCAACAAGGGGTATTAGACAATGTGATCCTTTATCGCCATACTTATTCATTTTTTGTAGAGAGGTGCTATCACATATGCTGCAAAAAAAAACTTGAGGATAGGCAAATATCGAGATTGAAAATAGCAAGGAATTCTCCTATCATTTGGAGAAGCCGCAGAAAGGGAAACCACCTAATTGAAGCAAATTCTGCAGGACTATGAGGAGGTCTCGGGACAGAAAGTAAATTTTGATAAATCTTTCATATTTTTTAGCCCAAATGTCGAACATGGAACCAGATCCAATATTTTGGAAACTATAGGTATGGTAGAATTTTTTGGGCCAGAAAAATACTTAGGACTTCCAACCACGTTTGGGCATTCAAAAATACCATTCCTAGAACATATAAGGACAAAATTTTGGTAAAAAGTCCAAAGTTGGGAGCACAAACAGCTGTCAAAAGGGTGAAAGGAAGTTCTTATTAAAGCAGACCTTCAAGGTATGCCAACATACACCATGTTCTGCTTCAGATTGCCTGATACTTTAAAAGAAGCAATTCATCAATCATATGCAAAAAATATTGGTGGGGAAGCACGGATGATAAAAGGAAAATTCACGAGGAAAAGTGGATCTCTATGTGTACTCCCAAGGGAATGTGAGGGCTGGGATTTAAGGATTTTTAACATTTCAACATAGCAATACTAGGGAAACAGACGTGACGACTGTTAACTAATCCAACTTCTACATTTGCATTGCTAATAAAGGCATGATATCACCCAAAAACCTCTATTCTAAAAGAGAATATTGGGTATCAGCCATCATATGCTTGGAGATCCATCACTGAAGGAAGGGATCTATTACTTCATGGAGATAGGAAAAGAGTCGAAAAGGGAAATATTGTAAAAGTGAAGTCTAATTTATGGTTGCCAGCAATAGGGGCAGAAAAATAAAATTCCCTCTCCCAGGATTACCCAGAAGATATAACGGTGGACAAGCTGTTGGAAACAAGTGGGACTAAATGGAACTCTGCTTTACTAAAAGAGATTTTTAATGATGAAGAAACAAAGTTAATTCTTACAATTCCTAGACCACATAATCAACAAGAAGATACATGGACCTGGCAGCCTACACAAGATGGTAATTACTCGGTAAAATCATGTACAAACTTTCTATTAATTCCATCTATTTGGATAATGCAAAACATATGGCTAGTAGCAGTGCTGGACCGTCAACTCACTTGAATAAGATTTGGAAATTGACAGTGCCTCCAAGGATACGTCATTTTATATGGAAGATATGCAAAGATCGAATTCCGACAGCAAAGCACTTGATCTACAGGAAATGCCCAGCGGAAGAATTATACCTCACTTGTGAATCAGGAGATACATCTGTGGAACACATTTTTTCATTGTCCACTGGCTCATCAGCAACCGATAGCAGCCCTTTGGTTGAGAAATGTAATCCCTGACTTAGAAAATGACAAAATGTCACTTAGAAAATGACAAAAATCATTTATGGTTTCAAAGAAACCATCTGCTGCAGAAAGAGAGACATAACTTACAACTATTGCAAATCATTCAACAGTCTTTGTACCAGAATGAGGAAATTAAAAGTGGAAACCATAAGAATGGATCTCCAAATTTTGAAACAAACCAAGCTGTAGATGAATCCTTATCAAGAGCAACTCTTTACTTTGATGCAGCTAGATCAGCAAATGGAATCTACTTAGGATGACATGTTTAAACATATGATAAAAAAGGGTATACGGTGAGTTAAAATGTATAAGGAGTAAATACCCAGCACAAATAGTAGAACTGACAGCACTCATGGAGACCATCAAAGGTTGAATAGGAAAACTCATGTTGCCCTCAATAATTAAGGGTAATGCTCAATAAGTAATTCCGGCTCTCAAATCACAAAAAAAAAGATATATTAGATTTCAGCATGCTTATAAATGACACAAAATTATTGATGTCGTTCCTTGGTGATCCAATAGTTAGATGGATTCCTAGACAGGAACACTCAATTGCAAACCAATTGGCGCAATATCAAAAGAATTTTCCAAGTGGCTTTTCTTCATGGAGTATATATCCACCCTTTGTAAACTCTTCCGATTATTAATGATACAATATTTTTATAAAATGGTTTAAAATATATAGAGGTACAAAAGACCTATACATAAAAAGAAAATGAATATATTCTAAATAGAAGTAATATTCAAATAATATTCTATTCATTAATACTCCTCCTCAAGTTGGAGCATGTGGATCAAGAATGCCCAACTTCCCAAGTAGTGAATAAAACTGAGTAGGTTCGAGAGCTTTGGTGAACGAATTCGCAGGCTGATCAGAAGTACGGATATGATGAGTAATAATAGTACCAGACTGTACAAGATCACGAACAAATTGACAATCAATATCAATGTGCTTTGTACGTACATGGAAAACGAGATTGGCTACAATATGAAGAGCAGATTGACTGTCGCAAAATAGGTGCATGTGGCGGAATGCACAACACCTAATTCATGAAGCAAAGACTTAACCCATAATAACTCACAACAAGTGACCGCCATTGCACGATACTGTTCTTCAACAGATTAATGAGAAACTGTAGGTTGCTTCTTAGTCTTCTATGAAACCGGAGAATCAGCAATCATCACAAAATACCCAGAAAGAGAATGTCTTGTAATGGGACAAGCAGCCTAGTCAAAATCACAGAAAGTAGTCAACTGTAAAGAACTACGTGAAGAGAGAAATAAACCTTGACCAGGATGACTCTTCAAGTAGTGTATAACACGTAGAGCAATGTGATAGTGAGGAACACAGGGAGATTGTATGAACAGAGCAAGCGTATGAACCAAATAACTGAGCTCGGGGCATGTAATGGTAAGGCAAATGAGATGACCAACTTGGCGCTGATACTGCTCGGAAACATCATAAAGTGGCACCTCTACGTGTGCTAGATCATTTTATTGGTCCATTGAAAAATTAGTCGGTTTAGCAGCCAATAAACCATTATTCGATAAAATGTCAATGGCATATTTCTTTTGTGAAAGAAACATCTCATCCGGTCTTCTAGAAATCTCTATACCCAAGAAATATTTAAGTGTATCTAGATCTTTAATGTGAAAACAAGAGCTCAAGTATTTCCTGAATTCAAAGATTAGCGATGAAGAACTACCAGAAATCACCAAATCATCCACATAGACAAGCACATGCAATGAAACTGAACCACAACAATAAAAGAAAAGAGAGTAATCAGCCTTACTCTAAACAAATACAAACCCACATAGAGCATTTTCCAACTTGGCAAACTAGTTGTGAGGAGCTTGTCGCAAATGTTAAAGAGATTTATGAAGTCGACAGACAAGGCCGGGGTGTGCATTGTAACTAAGAGGAGGGCGCATGAAAACCTCTTTGTGAAGATCACCATTTAGAAAAGCATTATAGACGTCTATCTGATGACCAACAATGAATGACTGTAACAGATAGAAATATGCGAGCTAAACTCATCTTCACAATAGGAACAAATGTCTCAGTATAGTCAGTTTCCTCAATCTGACAATTTTCCAGAACCACCAGACAAGCTTTGTGACGTCCAATGGAGCTATCAATTTTTGAACTTGGTACAATAGACTGGGAGTTTGTCGTCGTACCTCTCAAAGTTACAACTTATAAGTAACTATGCTAATCATGCAACAAACTAATAAAAAGGATAAAAACTACAAATGACAAAGTCTTGGGGACAATTGATATCTGCTTCCGAACCTCTTATCTATCATTGAATCCATGATATATTCACTACTTTAACTACTTGTTGTAGAAAAAAAATCTTCTATCCTTCTTTGATAGTAGTTTAAAAGAGTGAATTTGACATATCTTGTTAAACCTCACTAAGGACTACTTTAGTCGAGAAATAGCTAAAGATATCCCGTTAATGACATTAAGTACGAAGAACCAACAAGCTTGGTAACACTTATAAACACTACACTGTGTCTAAGCATTAAACCAATTCATGCATTTTTACAAGATTAGTCAAGAGTGTTCAATGTCCATAGACCTCTCCTATTTTTTATGTAAAACAAACATGACAAATAGTTTGACATCATCACATTCATCCAACAATTATCAAAGCATAAATCTAATTAGAAGCTCTAACTTATGCTCTTGGATTACATATTAAAAGAGGGGAAACTTAGCTAATTTTTCCCAATCCTAAGAAGCAATCATACAAGAAATTCATATTCTGAAACTTCCAACAACATTAATGATATAAACAATCAACATTCAAAGATCCATAAAAGCACAAAAGAGAAAGCAATAGATAGATAGAAATTATTCTCAAGACATTAGCAAGGAAGTGTCAATCAATTGCTCCCAAGTAGAAAACTAACCTAAATAATGAAAACCCATAACAAATATACAAGAATTCATGGAAGAAATAAAAAAAACTAAGAAAATATGAAGAAAAACTAGGGTTTTGAGGCCCCAAGTCGGGCTTAGAGAGCTAAGGAGTGAGTGGATGAAGTGCTATTTATAATACAAGAAAAATGGGAGTAAAAGAAAGCTACAGGGAAATTTTCATAACCCGCGATGCCTTCCTAGTGACTCGCGATGCTACAATGTTGAAAAATTAGCTTCTAGTAAATTCCTGTTCACAAGTCACGACACAAATTTGCGAGTCGCGATAGAAATCCGTCCAGTTTTGTTTTGCTTCCTTCTGGTGAACCGTTGATCCATTTTGGGAGTTCTAGTAGTGTTTTTATGGTACTCAAGAAGAAGACTCTAATGGTACCACCCTTGGAGGCTTCTTCTTCTTGGATTGTTCTTGTAAATCTGCTTCAAGACTTAGATCATTCTCCCCCCTCTACTTTGCTCTCATTCTTCACTTTATCTTCTACCACTTTGTAAGTGGCATTCCTTATTTCTACCAGTATTGTGAATGGCCTTCTTCAATCCTCTACCATCCATGAAAATGGTCTCCTTCATGATAGTCTCCAAATAATCCCACAAAATATATATGAATCGACCAAATCATAAAGGTAGAACATTTTAGACACCACATTCTTACAAACTAGGGAGATGGGGGCAAATAACCACACAAGGTGATTCTAAACCCCTATTTTGTAGAACACCTAATAATCTAATCAACCACCAATAAAACAAGCTAAAGGGGATGTTAATTGTACTAAGAAAACATTAATATCATGTCTCATCATAGACACTAGGCAGTAAAGGTGGGAGGATGATGCAAAGGGGTTGACTCTCCAAATTTGGAGCCATCAACTCCAAAAGCGTCATGTTGTCTTCTACCATCTTTACTCTTTCTTTCTCAACAAAAATGGTTGGCCCCTGTGGAAACTCTCCCCTAGTTCTCCTTTTCCTTCTTCTTTGACCATCTAAGTGTAGAGATCCTAGGTTCATGGCACGAGTATGTACCATAAATAAAAATCCAAACACTACCAGTCTAACAGAGAACATTAGCAAACCAAATTAGGAGTAGTAGGCAAAACTATAAAGAAGCTCAACACAATAACCAACTAAGGCTTTAAAAAGAAAATTACTAAATACTACTACCAACTAGTCAAGTAAGTGAACAATCAAATTTTAAAACTAGCATCCTCGACAACGGTACCAAAATTTGATCTGCACCTGCGTGGTTTCTCTTTTAAATCAAATTACTTGCAGGCGAAGGTAGTGTCAAGTCTGGGGTCGTCCACAGAGATTCTAGAATTCAAAGGTTAACTATATAAGACTCACAATTGAGTGTCACTCCGACTGTGTGTCGGGAATAGCTAGTGTCACAATAGGTTTTGGGGGGTTTTGTCTAAAAACTACTAGGCATGCAAAATAAGAGAAGAAAATATATTAAGCTATCCTTGGGGATATTTGTGTAACATGACCGTTAGATGACTTTGATCCTAAATTCTATCGCATATAATACATATAAACCTATCGCAGTGTCTATGTCACATAGTGTTGGTGATAGTCAACACTTCCCAATGACTGTCACACAAATGTAATTAAGTCCATTTTAATCCTATCAACACCGCCTCCGTTAATTAAGGAAAGTGTATCGACGATAAAAGGAATTTAAACTGTGCACCTCTTTCCCCATAGAGGTATTACATCCCGAGCATTCCACTATGGACAGTTCTCCCTTGTATAGAGGCAAATAAATTGACATCTCATGATAACTTTGGGGTGGAAACGACAATGAATGCTACACTACAACCCAAGTTGCTACAAACTATAATGCCTTATCTATCGGGGCACAATATATCCAGTAAAATTAGGATCTGCTAATCGAAACGATGCTCACGGTCCTATTTGCATACACTCACATAGCCGAGGACTCACGAACCCACAACATCCTAACCTGTGATACTCCCAAGAGGTAAACAAGTCTAGCACAATCCATGTCACATTCAACGATGGTGCATCATAGAGCATAATTAACATGCATCATACAAGAATGTAAAACTCAAATCGAACATGATATTCATAAACCTAAAAAGATAGGGAGACCTAGAATTTCACAAAATTACTACCTAGTCATGAATAAAAATCAAATCCCCAAATAATTACACTACTCCATGGACATTGAATCCAATTCAAGCATTGGATTCAACGTCATAGGCATAACTAGGAAATAATATAAGAAGATAGAAGGGTTAGTCATTTTCTCTCTCTACCTACCCTTAGAACTAGGAGAATAGAAAAATACAAGTACTTAGAATCATTAAACCCTAGTAGAATGGTGCTTCTAAAATATTAGGTGGAAAATGGGCCTTAGAGAGGCCCAAAACAAAGGGAAACCCTAGCAGCCACGTCGGCACTAGACGTGCAATAGGAAGCGGCCCATACTACATGGCCCACGTAAAAGCGCACAGACCATTGACTAGAGATGGTTTTTTTGCCAACTCAGCATCCATACAATTCCTTGCGAGCCGCCGACTAGAGGGACATTTTGGTTTTCTAAGCAGCACAGCCTATACAGCTCCTTGCGGGCCGCATATTGGATTTAGTTCTTTAGCTTCTGATGGCATGGCCGTACATATGGCTATGGGGCACATACTGGATCTTTAATTTTTTACCTTCAAGGTACACATGTCATGCAAAAGGCACGACCCACGCCAGTACTTAGCTCACGGTCTTCTTGGTTAGCATGAGCCATGCCAGTCTTCTACATCTTCCAGACTTCAACTCCTTCTCTTTGGCTCATTCCAACTACTTCTATGATTAAGCGCGTATCCTTCAGTCTACTACCATCCTTACGAACGGCCTTCAATATATTCCATCATTCTTGCGAACGGCCTTCATTAAGTCTTCACTGAAGTGCTTACAAATGATCTACAATAAAGATCACAATATAGGATCCAGATGCTCGTAAGGACATATGATGGTTCTAGTCAGTACCTCTAGTGAGAGTGACAAGAAGTATATTTTTGTGTGTGCTGACAATTTCTTAAGATAACTTGGGTGGCATTTCTTTAAGAAAAACCTGATAC
>JAULKK010327051.1:0-42995 GCA_032355705.1 Rubia peregrina | reverse complement strand
AAACTGTTAAGACAGATGATTAATCCATAATCCATCTGAGCACGGCCATGCATTTTACAGTCCCAACTCTCCGAGAGACCCAAAAGACAACAATCTCATGTAAATAAGAGGAAAATCCCACTCTTATACATTCAAGTTTTCTCCACTCGATTCATGACAACCCAAGAACTATATATGGGAATTGCACATTGACTAGAGGACACTAATCCAACATTCAGGACTAGCTGCAAACTGCTACTTTACAAGTAAGCTTCATGAAAGAAACTAAAACACAAGAAACTACTGTGGGTTTTGGCTCAACTGTCCCGAATCAGCCAGCCCAAGCGCCTTGATGTCACTGATATGGAATTTTAGGGGCATAAATAATGGCCCTACGAGAAATTGGTTGGGCAAGATGCGGAAGCAACATCAACCTCATAAACTCTATATGATTGAAACCAAGATGAGCGAAGAAAAGATGTTGAAGTGGCAGGAGTCAACAAAATTTGGAGACGGATGTAACGTTCCAGTGTGTCACGGGTCTCCCTTCTTGAGTCAGGATAACCGTGAAAAAATCAATGCTAGAATGCAAAGCACGGACGTCGCACACATCGGGTGGTTGAAAGCACACCAGGCCTTCAGAGGGACGTGGAGCTATAGACCAGACCGGAATAGAGCAGCAAATACAAACACTTGAATAGAGTGTTCATACCGTTGTACTTAGGACGCAATACAAGTGAAACCAACGACTGGTGGGGCGAAAGCTCAATCTAGCTTATATTGCATAAAAGTTAACATGGTATGAAGTTCATTACTCCATATATATGGTGTACATAAGTAATTACAAGTACCAGGTACAAGAACAAAATGAAGAGAACAAAAAATGTGGTACGCGGACTTGGTTCTCCAAGAACTAACAAAGTTAATCTAGTAGTTAACCATTACAAGAAAAAATAGATTTCTAGGACAAGGAGCTTGGAACAGGGTTGGCCCGCGATGGGGAAGGACCAAGGCCTAGAAGCTTGGACCATGCATCACCCCTCTTATTTTGGCATCATCCTCGGTGCCGTAGGATCTTCAAAAGCATATAGAAGCGACTGAAATGCCCGGAGGTTCCTCGTCAACTCCCATGTATTTTCTTCGTCGCTGCATCCCAGCCACTTAAACAAGTATTATTTTTTGTTCTTATGTGCCATGTACACATCTCGAACTTGGAGAATGCTTTCCGCAATTGTTTCTCTCGAACTGGGATGTTGAACTCCGACCACTGTGGTTCACCCCTTCCAGGGTCGTCCACGTCCTCATGATATTGTTTTAAGAGGCTCACGTAAAGTACCAGATGGGTCTTCCACCAGCCGGGGGCGTCCAACTTGTAAGCTACCTTACCAAATCTCTTGATGATCGTCATAGGGCCAATGTACTTCCTCATGAGTCGAGGATCCCTGTTACGAATGACTTTACTCTGATGCTGGCTCGACACTTTCACCACCACTCGATCCCCAAGTTGGAACTCCACGAAACAACAGTTTTGGTCTGCATGTTTCTTCATACACGCCACCGCCTTCTCGAGGACGCTCTTCGCAATGTCTATGTTTTGTTTCCACTCCCATGAGAAACTCATGGCCTTGGGGATTTTGGATCGTATAGCAAGATCCACCGTGTGGGGAAGTAAGGGTTGCTGCCCAGTGACAATCTCAAAAGGACTCTTGTTGGTTGAAGAGCTCTTTTGTGAATTGAAGCACAACTGGGTTACATCCAGCAATTTCACCCATTCCTTCAACTTGACGGTCACGAAGTGTTGAAGGTACTTCTCCAACATACCATTGAACCTCTCGGTTTAGCCATCTGATTTCGAGTGCAATGTGCTGCTCGTGTTTAATTTTTAAGTAGAGGATCTTGAAGAGCTCGGTCTAAAAGTGACCAGTGAAGTGAGAGTCGCGATCGCTGACATTATCCCTATGTAGTCCCCAATACTTGACAATGTGCTTGAAAAAAAGCTGAGCTGTCTCTTCCACCGAAATGTATTGGGGTGCAGAGATAAAAGTGGTATACTTCGAGAACCGATCCACTATCACTAAGATCGTTGCAAGGTCTCCAACTTTTGGCAGTCCAGTGATTTAGTCCATGGAGACACTCTCCCAAGGTCGAGTGGAAACCGGTAGAGGTTCCAGTAGCCCTTCCTTCTTCTGATGGTCCGGCTTGCCCTGCTGGCAGAATAGACAAGTCCGAACTAACTGTTCCACGTTCTCGTCCATGAATGACCAGTAATACACATATCGCACTAAGGCCAATGTCCGCTCCATCCCGGGATGCCCCGCTCACACCGTGTCGTGACACTTCTTTAGAATGGTCTTCTTCAGCTCCCTGCCCTTAGGAAGATACACTCAGTGTTTCATGGTGTACACGAGCCCATCCTCAAGCCAGAACTGTTTAGTCTTGCCTTCTCAGCCAAGTAAATCAACTAAGTGGCGGCTCCATCCGCTGCTAGATTCCCCCGTATCTGATTCTTGATTCCAATTGAAACTTCACTTCCCTGCCTCATAGTCAAACTGTGCCGCCAATTGGCCTTGCCGACTTAGGGCATCAGCAACGTGGTTTGTCTTCCCGCTCGGTACTCCAGTGTGAAATCAAACTCAGCTAGTAGTTCCTACCACTTGGCTTGCTGACTATTTAGCTTGGGCTATATCAAGAGGTGGCTCACCACCGTGTTGTCCGTTTTCAACACGAACGATGCCCCAACAAATATTTTCTCCAAAGGCATAGGCAATGGATAGCCTCCAGTAATTTCTTCTCGTGTACCGAGTATCGGCCCCACTTAGATTCCTGCTCTCATAGGCCACCGGGTGGCTACCTTGCATTAATACCCTCCAAGCACAAAGTCTGAGGCATCTGTATGCACTTTAAACGTCTTAGACACATCGAGCAATGCCAGCATTGAATCTGTGGACAAGGCCTCCTCCAACCTTTCGAATGCCTGATGACACAGATCATCCCACTTCCATGCCCTATCATTCTTGAGCAGATTCGTGAGTGTATGACTACCCTGGAATAATCCTTCATGAAACGTTGATAGTAGTTTTCCAAGCCAAGAAACGATCGAAGCTCCGGAACAATGCTCGGACGCCTTCACTGCATGATTGCCTCTATCTTCTTGGGATCCATCATTTTCTTGCCCGTCTCAATGATAGGTCCCAAGAAGTCTATTCTCTTTTGCGGAAACAGACACTTTGAGGGATTTGCATATAGCTGGTTTTCCCACAACTTGGCGAGTACTTGTCGTACGTGTCCAAGGTGTTCCTCCAAAGTATTGATGTAGACCACTATGTCATCCAGGTAGACCACCACAAACTGATCCAAGAAATTCCTCAGCACTTGGTTCATGAGACTACAGATCATAGTCAGAGTGTTGGTCAGGCCGAATGACATCACCATATACTCGAAGGTCTCGTAGCATGTCACATAGGTGGTTTTATACTCATCTCCCTCCTTAACTCGAACCTTCCAGTATCCCAACCGCAAGTCGATCTTCATGTAGAAGTTTGTGTGACACAGCTGGTCAAAACAATCGGCCATCAAGGGTATCGAGTAACAATTATTGACCATGACTTTGTTGATCTCCCTGTAGTCCACGTAGAACCGCAAAGACCCATCATGTTTCTTTTGAAACAAGACTGATGCTCTAAAATGGTATTTTGCTGGCACAATGATCTCGCCTTCTAACATCTTCGTCAGCTAATTTCTCAACTCCCAAAGCTCTGGTTGAGTCATCCTGTAAGGCGCACAAGTCGGTGGCCTTGCTCTTGAGATTAACTCAATCTCATGGTCCACTTCCCACTTGGGCAGAAGTCTCTTAGGCAACTGATCTGGCATCACATCTTGAAACTCCCTTAACAATAGCTTCACCGAGTGATCTATCAGTCATGATTGTCCCTCGAGCTCCTCCCAACACAGGTGGACCAGGAATCTCTCCTCATTACATCCAAGTCCCTTCTTGAATTGCGTGGCCAAAATCTATTTCTCCTCAGACCTTCCAGGTAGTGCATGAATCATACATGGGTTATCGCTCATTACAATTAGCGTGTTCCCATAAGGATATATTGCAATGAGTGCATCCCGCAAGAAGTCCAAGTCGAGGATGAGCTTGAAGTCATCCATCTTCACGACATGGAAACTGGTTTAGCCCACGAACTTGTCTGCCTTGACATTACACGTTCACACCACCCCTACAATAGGTTGTGCTGGAAAATTCACCGCTTTCACCTTGCCCGTTGATTCCTCCAAAATGAGACCCAGTCGTTCCACCTCGGATTCTGCCAAGTTGTTGTGCGAGACTCTTGCGTCAACCATGACCCATATGGGATTTCCATTCACCGTGAGGTGCACATACATCAGGCCCTGATTTTTGTTCTTCACTGGTTGTACCCTTTCTATCTCATCCTCAGTTAAGGCAAATGGCGATTTACTTGTTGACTCGTTCGCCCGTTGCTTAGCCTCCCACTTAGCCAAAGCCCGATCCACCATTTCTTTGAACGATATGAGAGCTATTGTTAGCACACCCATCAAGGCATTGGAATAGTAGCTCATGGCCCCCATTGGTTCAAACTCTTCCCGATCCTGATCACCTTGGCTACGCCCACCTGAAGACCCGGCCCCCTGGGCAGAGTCTGATCCCTCTACTTGTAAGGCACTGACAAACGCGAGTTTGTCTGGCCAGTCCCTTACTAAGTGTGGTCCCTTGCACAAGTAGCATCCAGTGAACTTTGATTGTCCACCTGAGTGGTTGATCGAGCTCGAGCTCTATCCACTAGCTTTCCACCCGGTTGTCGGACTTTTCACCATATTACCCTTTTGAGGGTCCTCTAAAAATCTGCCAGGCTTTCTGCAAAGACCACAGCCTCATCATAACTCTACACCCTGGAGCGTTGAAGCTCTAGTCTCACCTATGCCTTGTGCCCGTGCTTAAAGTCATGCAGTTTGTAATCTTCCGGATGATCAGGGAAGTGTAGCATGAGGCCTCGAAAGTGTTGCACATACTCCCGAATGGTACTCGTGTGATGCAGAGCTTTGAGTTTTAGGAGGGCCTGTTCCTTCATGTTGTGTGGGTAGAAATGATGTTTCACTATCTCCTTCATTTGTTCCCCCAACTCCAGAAGAACTGTCCCCTCCGCTAAACTTATCTCCACTGAACGCCACCACAACTTTGCATCCCCATCTAGATACGCAGCTACTGTAGACACCCGAGTGGAATCTTCTTCAATGTTTTTCACATCAATGTATGCCTCCATATCAAAGATGTAGTTGTCCAACAACTTAGCATCTCGTTCCCCCTCGTATACCTTTGGCTCCAGCACTTTGTGTCTCGCATGCAGCCTCTATGTCTAGGCAGCACCGCCCCCATCTGGTAGGTTAGCCAAGGCCCTTGAAAGTACCATCACCTGGTTCTTCAAGTACTCAATAACGGTCCTCAACACTATCTGTACAGCTCGAGCTAAGGCCCGTGTTACCTTCACCTCGCCATTCTCCTCCATAGAGTTTTCACAATTTCCTTTAGCAGTTGGACCTCCCATTGAGAAATTTCTAGCTCCCTGCTAATATTCACAACATCACGCTCAGCCAGGTCGGCCCTTGCCTCCAAGACCTCAAACCGTTCCCTGTTAGATCTCATGTTATTAATCGTGTCTCCACATGTTCCGTCATCTTCATCTTTCTTTAACTGTACTTCTAAATTCTTCTTCACCTCAGACATCTTGAGGCTCTGATACCAACTATCACGGGTCTCCCTTCTTGAGTCAGGAAAACCGTGAAAATATCAATGATAGAATGCAAATACTCCATCTAGGCTCCACGGACGTCGCACTCAGTGGGTGGCTGAAAGCACACCAGGCCTTTAGAGGAACGTGAAGCTATAGACCAAACCTAAATAGAGCAGTAAACACAAACACTCGAATAGAGTGTCCGTATTGTTGTGCTTATGACACAATACAAGTCAAAACCAATGACTTGGTGGAGTGAAAGATCAATCTAGCTTATATTGCATAAAAGGTAACTGGGTATGAAGTTCATTACTCAATATATATGGTGTACGAAAATACTTACAAGTACCAGGTACAAGAACAAAATGAAACGAACCCAAACTGTGGTACGCAGACCTGGTTCTCCAAAAACTAACAAAGTTAATCTAGTAGCTAACTATTACAAGAAAAAAAAAGACTTCTGGGACAATGAGCTTAGAGCAAGAGCGGGTCGGCCCGCGATGGGGAAGAGACCAAGGGCCAGGAGCTTTGACCATAAGAACCCCGTAGCATTCTCCCTTTTCTATTTTGGCGTCGTCCTCGATGCCGTAGGATCTTCAAAGGCATCTAGAAATGGCTGAAATGCCAGGAGGTTCCTCGTCAACTTCCATGTATTTTCTTCGTTGCTGCATTCGTGCCACTTAACCAAATATTCTTTTTTGTTCTTATGTGCCATGTACCGATCTCGAACTTGGAGAATTCTTTATGCAATTATTTTTCCTCGAGCTAGGATGTTGAACCTTGCCCTCGGCAGTTCACCCTTTCCAGGGTTACCCACATCCTCATGATATTGTTTTAAAAGGCTTACGTGAAATAATGGATTGGTCTTTCACCAGTCGGGGGCGTCCACCTTGTAAGCTACCTTTCCAAAGCTCTTGATGATTATCACAGGGCCATTGTACTTCCTCATGAGTCGAGGATCCCTGTTGCGAATGGCCTTACTCTGATGCTGGCTCGACACTTTCACCAACACTCGATCCCCAACTTGGAACTCCACGAAATGACAATTTTTGTCTGCATGTTTCTTCATAAGCACCACCGCCTTCTCGAGGACGCTCTTCACAATGTCTAGGTTCCATTTCCACTCCTGTGAGAAATTATTGGCCCTGGGAACTTTGGATCGCACAACAAGATCCATTGTGTAGGGTAGTAAGGGTTGCTACCCAGTGACAATCTCAAAAGGACTCTTGTTGGTTGAAGAGCTCTTTTGTTAATTGAAGCACAACTGTGCTACATCAAGCAATTTCACCCATTTCTTCTGCTTGACGGTCATAAAGTGTTGAAGGTACTCCTTCAACATACCATTGAACTTCTCGGTTTGGCAATCTGATTCTGAGTGCGATGTGCTATTCATTTTTAGTTTTGAACTGAGGATCTTGAAAAGCTTGGTCCAAAAGTGGCCAAAGAAGCGAGAGTTGTGATCGCTGGCAATGTCCCTAAATAGTCCCCAATACTTAACAATATGCTTGAAAATGAGCTGAGATGTCTCTTCCACCGAAATATATTGGGGTACAGGGATAAATGTGGCATACTTAGAGAACCAATCCACTATCACTAGGATCGTTGCAAGGTCTCCAACTTTTGGCAGCCCAATGATATAGTCTATGGAGACACTCTTCCAAGGTCAAGTGGGAACCGGTAGAGGTTCCAGTAGCCCTTCCTTCTTCTGATGGTCTGGCTTGTCCTGCCGGCTGATTAGATAAGTCTAAACAAACTGTTCCAAGTCCTCCTCCATGGACGGCCAGTAATATCCACGTCGCACTAAGGATAAGGTACACTCCATCCTCGGATGCCTCGCCCACAGCGTGTTGTGACACTCCTTCAGAATAGTCTTCCTCAGCTCCCCGCCCTTAGGAACTTACACTCGGTGTTTCATGGTGTACAATAGCTCATCCTCAAGCAAGAACTGCTTATCCTTGCCCTTCTAAGACAAGTCAATCATTTGAGCGGCGACTTCATCCGCTACTAGGTTCCCCCGTATCCGATTCTTGATTCAGGTTGAAACTTTGCTTCCCTGCCTTGCTATCAAACTGTGAACTGCCACCAACTGGCCTTCTCAACTTAGGGCATCAGCAATGTGGTTTGTCTTTCCCGTTCGGTACTCTAGGGTGAAATCAAACTCAGGCAGTAGTTCTTGCCACTTGGCTTGCCGACTATTTAGCTTGGGTTGCATCAAAAAGTGGCTCACCTCTGTGTTATCTATTTTCACCATGAATGACGCCCCCAGTAAATATTGTTTCCAAAGACGTAGGCAATAAACAACCTCTAGCAGTTTTTTCTCATGCACCGAGTACCACATCTTGACCCCACTTAGCTTCATGTTCTAATAGGCCAGTGGGCGGCTGCCTTGCATTAATACCCCTCCAAGAGAAAAGCCTGAGGCATCTGTATGCACTCTAAACGCCTTAGACACATCGGGTAATGCCAACACTGTATATGTGGACAATGCCTCCTTCAACATTTCGAACGCCTGATGACATAGATCATCCCACTTCCATGCCTTATCCTTCTTGAGCAACTCAATGAGTGGTATGGCTACCCTGGAATAATCATTCATAAAATGTCGATAGTAGTTTTCTAAGCCAAGAAACTATCGAAGTTTTGGGACAATGCTCAGAGGCCTCCACCATGTAATTGCCTCTATCTTCTTGGGATCCATCCTTATCTTGCCTGGTTCAATGATATGTCCCAATAAGTCTATTCTCTTTTGTGAAAATAGACACTTCGAGATCTTGGCATACATATGGTTCTCCCGCAACCTGGCGAATACCTACCGTACGTGTCCAAGGTGTTCCTCCAAAGTATTATTGTAGACCACTATGCCATCCACGTAGACCACCACAAACTGGTTCAAGAAATCCTTCACCACTTGGTTCATGAGAGTACAAAATGTAGCTGGAGCGTTGGTCCGGCTGAACAGAATCACCTTAAACTCAAAGGTCTCATAGCGTGTCACACAGGTGGTTTTGTACTCATCTCACTCCTTGACTCAATTCTGCCAGTATCCCGATCGCAAGTTGATCTTTGTGTAGAAGTTTGCGTGACACGGCTGGTAAAAACAATCGGCGATCAAGGGTATCAGGTAACGGTTCTTAACCGTGATTTTGTTGAGTACCCTGTAGTTTACGCTGAACTGCAAAGACCAATCCTATTTATTTTTAAACAAAACTGATGCTCCAAAAAGGGATTTTTCTGGCACAATGATCCCTTCTTCTAACATCTCTGTCAGCTACTTCCTCAACTCCCAAAGCTCTGGCTGAGTCATTTTGTAAGGCGCATGAGTCACTGGCCTTGCTCCTGAGATCAACTCAATCTCATGGTCCACTTCCCTCTTTGGCGGATGTCTCTTGGGCAACTGATCTGGCATCACATCATGAAACTCCCTTGACAACCGCTTCACCGAGTGATCTATCGGTCATGATTGTCCCTTGAGCTCCTCCCAACACAGGTGGGCCAGAAAGCTCTCCTCATTCCGTCTAAGTCCCTCCTTGAACTACATGGCCAAAATCCGTTTCTCCTCAGACCTTCCAGGTAGTGCATGATTCATACATGGGTTATCCCCCATTACGATTAGCGTGTTCCCATAAGGATATTTTACCATCCGTGTATCCCGCAAGAAGTCCAAGACGAGGATGCGCTTGAAGTCATCCATCTTCACAACATGGAAACTGGTTTGGCCCATGAACTTATCTGCCTCGATATTGCACATTTGTGCCACCCCCATAATGGGTTGTGCTAGGGAATTCACCGAGTTCACCTTGCCCGTTGATTCCTCCAAAATGAGACCTAACCATTCCATCTCGGATTCGGCCAAGTAGATGTGCGAGGCTCCTGTGTAAGGATAAGAAAATAGGAACTCCTTTTCAGCAGACATGAAACTCATTAAGGTTATTACAATTACTCCAGCAACATAATTTCCAGGCCCTTAGAAACAAAGAATTGTGGTACACATGGACATTTAATCATAAAAATCATGAGGGGTTATGGCAAAGGCTAGACAAAGCTTGGACTAATAATTTCATATATTTTCAAGTATGGAATCATGCAGTAGTTCAATCTAATCATTGTGCAATGGTTCTATATTTAGCACTAGAAACACAAAAAAGATCTCAAATGGTCAGATATGAGGCTTACTGGGTATATAATGAAGCAACAGATAAGATTTTAAGGAGGGTATGAAAGCTAAAAGTAGAACAGAAAATGGTGACAGTGACAGTATATCAGAATGCTTCGATAAAAAGGAGGTTATGCCAGGCATTTAAAAAAAACTGGAGTAATGGAGTGTTTAGCAATTTGGACAATCTTATCAAAGGAAAGACAAAGTCACTAGACAAAATACAAAGGAAAATGAACTCACAACAGATATTAGAGGTCCATGATTTGCTCCAGGAGGAGTTGTAGTTAAGAAAAGAAATTGAAACACTCTTTGCACAACCAGTCAAATTTATAGGAATAGAGATCACGAGTGCAATGAGGTATTTTTGGAGATATGAACACAAGATTATATCACACATGGGCGAGAAAAAGACAAGAAATTACTCAGATAATACAGTTAAAAGATTCTCAAGAATGCTGGATACATGAGGAGCAGGAGATTAGGCAGATGTTACAAGAACACTTCATGTAATTGTATATGGCACCTGACAGTTACCCTCCACCTATAGGGCATGAGAACACACTAAGTCGGGTACTGGAATCTAATCATAGGAGATTATCCACAACACAACAATGGGATATTCAAAATCCTTTCATGAAAAGGAGTTATGGGAAGCGCTTAAAGCAATGAAATCATGGAAAACTCTTGAATTAATGGGATTCCGGCAGGATTTTACAAGAACCACTGGAAACATGTGGGACAACAGGTTTCGGTTGAAATTCTGGAAATACTAAATGCCCAATTCCTACCAGAAACTGGAACCAAACACATATCATCCTTATTCCGAAAAAGAAAAACTCAGAGAGAGAGAGTAGAGGATTACAGACCGATTTCTCTATGCACTATGAAATGTGAGTTGGGGGACAAGATACTTACAAACAAGATGAGAAGAATAATAGGAGATATCATTGATTCCACACAATCGGGTTCTTTTAAGAACCGACATATTGGGGAGAATGTTTTAATTGCAAAGGAAACGTTGGATTTTCTGAAAAATAACAAGGGTCTACTGAAGTAGCAGCAGTTAAAGTGGACATGACCAAAGACATCAAAATCGAGTCTCTTGGAAGTTCCTTGACCATGCAATGCAACATATAGGCATGCCAGAACAATGGGTTCAACTTATCAATATGTGTGTAACCACCTTGAGCATGACAGCCAAGGTAAATCAGTAGCAATCACCACTTTTCAATCCAATTCATAGCCTCAAATAAGGGTGTCGCTATCTCTGTACCTATTTATTATACATCAGTATGATTTATCTACCCTACTACAACAAAGAATGCTTAATATACCATAAGCAGAATATAAACTAGGAAGAGGAGCACCAAAAGTATCGCATCTTATGTATGCAGACGTCAATCTCTTATTCATCGAATGCAAACATCAAGCCATAAGACAGATAGCAGGGACAATGGATGACTTTTCAAGGTATTTAGACAATGGATCAACTTTGATAAGTCTTTTATACAGGTCAACCGGAACACTCATCCGTAAACAGAGCAGTTCCTCAGGTATGCACTCAATATTCACAATTAAGGTATTAGAGGTAAGTATCTGGGCATGAACATTGTTCAATTATAATCATGCGGAGAAATATATAGAGGGTTGATCAACCGAATAATAGCAAAATTTGACAAATGGAAGACCAGGTATGTGATCTTAGCGGGAACAATCACACTTTCAAAGCATGTCCTATCAACAATGCCAATTTACCTACTAGGAATATTCAAAATACCTCAGACAATCTTAAAGGAAATTGATGCTATATGTTATAACGACCAGATTTATTTAAGAGAGGACACACCAGAAATATGGATTCACTGGATGTTGTGGAACAAGATGTGAAAACCAGTAAACCAGGGAGGATTAGGACTTCGTTTGGCGATCCTGATGAAGCAAGCATGGAACATTACGAAACATAATAACTCATGTTTATTATAACTTTTAAAGGATAGTATTGCAGATCGGAGGACATTCTAAACTGTAGTAAAAAAGTGGGGGAAAGTTAGGCATGGAAAACCATCTTATGGGGTAGGGATATGTTAAAGTAACATTTAAGATGGGAGGTCAAAATAGGTGAAAATATGGGAATTGTCGAATATTGGGTACCCCAATAGCCCCCGGGTACCGTAGGAAGTGTGGCTGGTCTAATACAAAATCATACACATAGAGTCAATGTCGATTACCTCTATTGCAACAGATGTATCCTCTACATGAGGTTCAAGCCATACAAACCATCTATATTCCGCATAGGACACAAGTATTAGACCCCCAGAGTATGGGCACCAAGAGCAGATGGTATTTACACACTAAAGTCAGGATACATGGTACAAGAAACTGCAAATCAGACATCAAACAAAATCCCAGGGGCTAAGTGAAAAAAGTGTTGGAAATTTTAGTTCCGAGAAAGGTATTGTTGGTTTCCTGTTGCGCATTACATAATGCCATGCCAATAGGAGAAAATATACATAGAAGGGCAATCACACAATCATCCACATGTGGTTGCTTCTATGAGAATGTTGTAGAACACATATGACACATGTTGCTTCAGTGTCTTGCAGCACAATGTATATGGAGAACGTCGATATTGGGGTTTAACTTCCAATTCAGAAATCTCATGCACTGTACGCATTGGTTCTGGAATTGGACTACAGTCCAAGACAATGATTCCATTGCACTTTCATTACAATTAATGTGCCATATCTCGTTACAACATAATGCAAATCATTTCCAGGATCAGGAAGTAGAGGCCTGGACGTTGGTGAACATGGAAACAACGAGTTATCATCCTTATGGAAGTGGAAGGTAGCATAGAGATATAGATAAGATGGATGCTACATTTAATCTGCAAGATTAATATGACGAGGAAATATGGAATGAAACACAGGTTTTGCCCATGGTAAAAACTGATGGTGCATTTTGGAGATCCAACTTACATGGAGCAGTAGTGTGAACGATCCTCCATAGTCTACAACAACGAGGATCGGTAGAAACAATACACTTCTCATCCGTATCGCCACTGGTGGCGGAAGCCATAGATTGTCAACAAGGGCTTCAACAAGCGGCATATCAAGGTTTCAGAGTTATTCAAGTAGGGACTGATTCAATAACTCTAGTAGGGTTGCTGAAGTCTAGTGAAGAACGTAGTCCGCTAGATACTGTTGAGTTTCTTCAGGAAATCAGACAATTATGCAATCTCTTTGTGAAGGTTTATTTTTAAAGAGTACATAGACATGCTGTAACAGTACAACATACTAGAGAAAATGCACTAAACTGTCAAGCTATGAGTTGTACTTCTATATGAAGTTAATATAAGGCTTGTTTTTTTTTAAAGAAAAAGATGTTGAATCAGAATATGAAGTGGAGGTAGCCAATAGACGGGTTAGCTTGGCTAGAAAGGTAAATATTAATGTGAAGAGGAATGATAAAGGGAAAGCAGTTGTTGATGATGAAGAAGATGATAATAATGACTGAAGGTGCATTGATGTTTTAAATATTGTATGTGCTTTTTTTGGCTATCATTGATGTTGTTTTGCCATATATTGATGTTTCTATTTTTGCATGTGATGTTATGACTTCTTTTTTCCCCAGTTTTGAGAATGGCTACAGTACCAAGTGTAGCACTGGGAAGATGGAGAAGTTGGCCCGCATGTTGTGTAAGAGAGTGAGTTTAGTGGTTTATTGAAGTTTAATTTTACACTTCTTCCCAGACATATTTTTCCTTTCCCAGACAGTTGAGTTTGATAGGTACGTTATTACTTTTGATGGTGTGCATTATATTTTAGGATTACCTATTAGTGATAAGGAGGTGGTTGAGGTTAGCAACTATGGTAAGGGTGAAAATGAGGATGTATAGTTGAGGGAGAAGTGGAAGATTGATTTTCACTTTGATTTATTAGGAAATATTCCCTGTGACAGGCTAATTGATAAGATGATGACTTTAGGTGAAGGTGGTGGAGAGTTTAAGAAACTCTTTTTGATGTATGGTATTTGTAACTTTTTGAGTCTTACAGCTAGATCATATGTTGAATATAAGCTGGTTGGGATTTCGGAGAATGTTGGGTAGATTAAGAAATTAGATTGGTGTGGGTATGTGCTGAAAAAATTGTGCGAGGCAGTGGGTAAGTATAAGTCGGGTTCTTACACGCCAGTGAATGCTTGTGTAGTTTTGCTTTTTTTGATGTGCTACTTGTACAGTTTTCTGTTTCAAGGAAACCTAGACCACGTCGTTGTTCCTTTGATTTAGCACTAGGACACTAAGACTTTGATTAACAGGTGTAGGAAGGTAGGCCATGCTGGTTATGATTCAATTCTAATGACTAAGGAATAATTTACTTTGACTTATATGGGTAAGGTTGTGAGCTCTGGTGCTGGTGCAGTGTCGAGGAAGGGAACATGTGTGAATGTTGATAACTCCGGTACAAGTTCGTGTTGTGCCACTTATTAGATTCTTGAAGACTTGCCCACTAATGCAGCCATCACGAAGGAATGAGGTTCTGTAAGTTTTTTTTTCTAGCTTTGTTGTTTTAAATACTGATGTTAATGCTCAAGGGAATGCTTTTGATGTTTTATGTTAAGATTTAAGTGATGGTAGTTTTATTTGTGTGATGTTTTGATTTCAGTGTTGATGCTTGCAATTTTGTTTGTGGTTTGTATATGTTTTTTATTTTGTTAGTGATGTGAGTTGTGTTGTTTTGATAATTTAATAATTTATATTGACATTTCATTTCATTTAATGATATTAATGTTTTATATACTATATGTGACGTTTTTTTGTTTTAGTGTCAATGGTGTTTTGATGTTTATTTTTAAAGGTTGAAGTTCCTAATACTGTTTGTGATGTTTTACTGTTAAAGTTAGCAATTATATTTTTCTTGTTTGTTATTTCTAATTTTCAAGTTTCCTATTTGTAGCTTGCTAGTTATGCTGCTCATAGGTTCAGGAGGAATGTCGAGATTGTGACAAGGGCGTTTGTGTCTGAGTGGGACAAAGGTGTTGTGCAAGATATAGAATCTATTAATACTCAACCGGCTCCTAATAGTTCACAAGATTTTGTTGATAATACAGGACTGCATGCCATGTTCCAGTTCCTGTTTCTTTAGAGGACCGGAGCCCACATTTGATATTTGTGTACATAGAGTAAGAGAGCCATCATCTTCAAAAGCACCAAGACAGGACAAGGGAAAGGATGTGGTTAAACCTAACAAGGAAACTGGGAAGGAAAAATAATTCTAGCATGAAATTGGATATGAATGATTTTTTTACTTTGAAATATTATTTTCTACTTTGATGTTTCAATATTTTTGAATGATATTTGATTAAGTAGTTAGATGTTATAATCAGGTTGAATTTGGATGTTTAAGCTATTGTGTTACACTACAAGAAATTGTATGTTTTACCTCGGTTCTACAAGGATTTTTACATTGATTTTTAGCCAATAACAAAACCAAAGTAAATAGTGATATAGTAAAAAATATATTTTTTTTCCCGTGGTTCACAACCGAGGTAAAATGTGTGAGACGTCGCAAATCAAAATCAAAGTAAAAAACCTACCGACAACGATGCAACACTGATAGGTGTGTCCCCATTTTTTTAAAAAAAAATACCGAATGTAGGATCGACGTCGGTTCTGCATTCTGTAGTTCACGACCGAAGAGAGTTTTCTGGAAAGCTCATCATTACCCAAATAATTTTTTATTCAATGTGATTCTGAACCATTATATGTTGTAGTTAAACAGAACCCCATCAACGATTTCCAACAGAAAAAATGAACAGGACTAAGATCTATGACAATAAATCAAACAAATTAAACAAAATGAATACTCTAAAGCTTCAGTCAACAGTGGTGCTAGGTGGCGAGGAAGGGGTGACGTGGTGCTCTGATCGGTGGAGTGTTCCGGTCAAGGGAGATGGCAGTGGTGCTCTGATGGGTGGTGGCATCGAATGTCGGTGGCGTCAAATGTCGGTGGCTTTGAATGGTGGTAGCGTCGAATGCGGTGGCGTTGATTTGGCAGCAGAGGCGCTAGTTAATAGCGGTGGTGTCTGTTGGCAGCGGTGGCGTCAATTTTTGCATGATGGCATCGATAGAATCCAAGAAGGAGAAGATGAAGACGGTGGTTGCTGTCTGAGAAGAAGGAAAGAGAGAGGAATTCTGATTATGGTTTAGGTAATTATAGGGGTAGGGTTTGGGTCATTGGGCTGAATTGTATATTGTCTGAAATAAGGCCCTTAAGTTTGTATTTTCAAAGTCTTCAAATATTAAATTTTGCATTAACATTTTATTTTATAAGTTCATTTTTTTAAAAAGCATGTCAATAAAATAAATTGTGTTAAAAAATATTATATTTATACGAAAGTAAAGTAGGGTTCATTGATGATTAGCTAAAGTCAAACAATTTCATCAGTATTCACTTACTGAAAGTCTAGTAAGAGTTAACCGTTCATCTGTCAAAGTCAAATCATTTTATTAGCGTTCATATAGGGAAAGTCAAATAAGTGTTGACCGTTCATTAGTTAAGGACAACTCATTTTTATTAGATTTCATTTATGGAAAGTCAATTACGATTTGACCATTAATTAGTTAAGGTCAAACCTTTTCATTAGTGTTTATGTTTGGAAAGTCAAGTAAAGGTTGGTCGTTGATTAGTTAAGTTATAACCATGTCATTAGAGTTTATGTATGGAATGTCAAGTAAGGGGTTGACCATTGATTAGTTAAGTTCTAACCAATTCACTAGTGTTCATGTAGGAAAGTCAAGTAAAGGTTGATAATTGATTCCTCAAGGTCAAACCTTTTCATTAGTGCTTGATGTTGTATTCCCAGCCAGGCAAAACTGTTGGTATTCACCTAGTAGTCAACAAGAACCTGCAAGAAAGATCCCAGAAGTGATTCTAGGGAAAGATCTCTGACGATCAAGTCAGTTTCTTCTTTAAGAGAATTGGTATTTCTCAGTTTAATGTCACTTACATGAGCCAGTGCTTCTCTCCTTGTATTTATAATAGACTACAGTCATGGCCTCACATTACTAGGGTTTCAGATCGTGGATTAGATCGTGGTTACATTATGGTTGTTATAATCTCGGTGTGTGGCTGAGTCTTGGTCGTGGTTCCTCCTTTCTCGGTTCGTGGCTGAATCTTCTTGGACATGGCTCCGCCTTTCTGGCTTTGTGGCTGGCATGGTTGGTTTGTGATTCAACTTTGGGCTGGGCCTAAAGTCCAACAACCTTTAATTCATGGGCTAGGTAAACACCATAAGCCCCCCCGACATGAGGTCAATATAACACGAAGTGATGACTCTGCTTGTAGGATGTGTGCGGACTGTTATTCTATTTATCCTCTAAATTTGAATAACATGTTCGTTATCACAACAACATAAACCGTCTTTGTGATGTGTTGCGTGCTTCTTGGATATACTAGCAAATTCGTTGATATGTTTATCCTTTGAAATTTGAAATTTGAAATCGAAAGTGTAGGAGATGTGATAGACTTTAGCTGTTACAATCTTGTACCTCTGAACAGAGATTTTCTCCCAATTTTTGCTATGTTGTTCGGTCTGTTTCTCTCCTACCGTTATTTTTTTTTACTTATAACTGATTCAAATTTGGTGAATTAACTCCGACATTATTGCTTGCTTTAGTTCCTGATTTTATAGCCATATTTGCCCTTTTGCAAGATCTATAGCTTGAGAAATTCTGAATTTAGGTTGTGCAAAGCTGCAAGATCTATTGCTTGCTTTTGTCGCTGATTTTGTAACCACATTTGCCCTTTTTGCAAGATCTATAGCTTGCGAAATTCTGAATTTAGGTTGTGCGAAGCTGCAAGATCTATTGCTTGCTTTTGTCACTGATTTTGTAGGCATATTTGCCTTTATGCAAGATCTATGGCTTGCAATTCTCTGAATTTGTGTTGTGCGAAGCTGCAAGATCTATTGATTGCTTTTGTCATTGTTTGTACGGATTTACTTGTTCACGATTGCAAGAAATGATTTATTTTCTTTGCGATGTGCCATAGTTGGCTACTTTTTGTTGATGTTACTATGTATTTTGCATAGAATATAAGTGAAGAATACTATAGGTAGTTTGTCCCAAAAAATACTTTCTGATATTTATAATGTAAGGTTGCGTTGATATCACAATGGAAACCCAACAATGATGTGAACAACAAAAATGCCGCCAATGATTATATCATAACTCCTATACAAATGAACTTTTCCTGTCTCTTACTAAGGATCTAAACATAGAACCTTCTTAGGTTGATCACATGCCAAGTGTTCGAGACACTGCTGTCATCCAATCTTTATAACTCGTATTAGTTTGTTTTCATTACCCTGTATAGACCTTCCCATTTTGGGCATAGCTTTCTTCTTTCTTCTACCAGACTTGCTTCATTCTTTTGCAGTATGAGATCGCCACTTCAAAATTATTTCTTCTTAACTTTCTCATTATATGTTCAGGTCATCCTCTCCTTGTACTTTGCCTCTGTGATCGTTGTGTGTTGCCTCTTCTCCTCAAGTTCATCCAAATCCAATCTCATCGTTTTGGGATTATCACCTTTATTTTTTACACTCTAAGGCTTGAGTTCCCGATTTCAACTGGTATGACTACCTCATGGTCGTACACTAGGATGTACAGTGTTCCCCAGTTTGTTCCTGCACTGTTGTTTTGTATGACCATAGTTTGTTGGGTAACTCATCAACCCAACCATGTCGCTTCCCGTCCAATCATTTTTGGATTCCCTAGACTATAATTCTGTTAGTTACTTACACTTGTTGATTAGCCTGAGGATGAGCTACAGACATGAACTTTTGCACAATCCCTAACTTCTAGCACCATTTGGTAAAGGCTTGTGAACTACGTACCATTATCTTTGACAATGGTTTGGGGCACTCTTTTCTAAGAACATATTCTTGGTCTTGACAAGGATGCATATTCTTGTTACGCCCAGTTATTCGTTCTTGCGTATGGTTCTGGCTTTTTTCGCTTCTAGTGAAAACCATGTTATATCCTGAACGGAATAAGGGAGTTCAAAAAAATTGGTCTCCGCAAACAGTGCCAATGATGTTGTATTCCCGGTCAGGTGATGTGCACCATTATGCATGTGTTATCCAATGCATTTAACACATCTATTATCATCTCTTGTTTGGTTGATTGTTATTTTTAGTTAGGTTTGCACGACAAAGGGTTTAGACGGCCATTATTGGATTTCTTGTCTGAATCCAGAGTTTTGTAGACTTAATTGAAGCTAATGGATACTTTGTATTCACTATTTATTCTCGTTAGTAGGTTGCTCATGATATTTTTTTCATTATCCATTGTAGAAGTCCATCTGTGAGGGTGGTAGTAGATATTTGAAGGTCATCTGCTAGGGTGGTAGAAGATATCGAAGGTCATTCTCAAGGATGGTCAAACATATCGAAGGTCATTCTCAAGGATGACCAACGATATCAAAAGCCATTCGCAAGGATGGTGAAGGTCACAGACTCCAAAGCGTGGTAGTAGATGGAATTGGGACCAAAAAAGGTAGATTAAGAGTTCAAGAAGGCCAAGGGAGAAACAGAGGGATTGTTGTTTGAGGTTGCACGGAATTCTGGGGAAAATCGAGAAGAATCATACCTTGAGAGTGTCATCATTGGATTTGTCTTCTGGATCGCTATAAAATTAATTACAAGAACTCCCAAATCATATCAACGGTTCACCCGTAGCGAAGCAAACAAGTTAGCCAAACCGCAAACGACATGAGGCCAAACCTAGCACGACCCGTACCAAGTGACACGGCCCATGTCAGGGAGCCTTGGCATAGCCCGTACCACCCAACAAGGGCTGTGTCAATTTCAAGAACGGACGGTGTCCGTTTCGACTGGCCGTACACTCTAAGTTACTTTTTCACTCTAAAAATTGGCTAAGTATGGGAGCGGGACATTTTATTTTACACGGCCCACGCCGCTTCAAGTCACAAATACCAAGACCATCCTATGGGGTGTGAATAATAGGGTGGGGTACACCAAGGTACTGATAAAAATGAAGTTCCACCCGATGGGGCATGCCAAACGATGTGGAACGCGGTTCCAAAGGAGCAAAACAAAGAGTTGGCTGATGGCCCGTGCTAGAACGAGGAAAATGGCATGTGCCAAATACAATATCCCATGCCGGCATGATTGGAATAGCTAGTGCCATGAACGGCATGGTGTACCGACACGAGGCCTCTCAACCAACACGGGCCGTGTCATGAGCCACCGCCCGCACCGGTTGCAGTTGCTAAGGTTTTTGGCCATTTCTGGCTTATTTTTAGGCTCAATTCCCTAATACTATATATATGGACCTATGTCTACTATGGTTTAATTTTATGCTCATTTTTAGATCTCAAGAATAAGCTAGAGAGAGAAAATACATTTCCTTCTCTCTAGGGTATTGTCTTTTCATCTTTTTTATCTTTCTTTTGCCCAAAAGTGTTGAATCTAATGAAATACCTGGGTCCAATGCTTAGGGAGTAGAGATCTAACTTGGGGATAATATTTGTATTCATGTGTTAATGTTTATTTTGTGAGATTTCTATATCTACCTATTTCTATGTGTTTTGTGATTATTATGTTGGCTTGTTCTTAATATTTTATGAATTGCATGAATGTCACAATTTGTTGGCACAAAACTAAGTCTACTTTCATGTTTGTGCACTATTGCTACCCCTCCCCCCGTTAAGGAAACCTAGATGCGCTTGGGCTGATGATAGTTCGGGACTAGGGGCGTGCACGAACGTTACCGTTGTTAATTGTCAAGATCGACCATGCTCTAGTTAGCCAACAAAGAGGTCCGAAGGGTTGCGGGTAAAGATGTTTTAGGTAGCAAACTAGGATTATTTTGTTGATCCTAGAGCCATCGATAAGACGGCTACTTCCTATTCTTTTGTAGGCCTAGGGGTAGTTTGTTCGTGGTGTTCCGCAAGGGACTTAATTGCACGGGAGAGAATTATACATGCACAATGAGCCATAGTTGTTGCACTCTCCCAGTTACGAAGGTGAGGCTGATGGAAAATTTTATACGCGCACCTCTATGTGATAGATAGGGGAAACGTTGACCATTGTTCGCACCACGTGTCACACGCACTAGAATAGGATTTAGTTCTTGTATTTGATGAAATTGATGATCAAAATTACATTGACCATGTTATGAAAATATTCCCCGATTGTTATTTTATATTGTTAATTCTTGTGATCAATTGCATGATAGTAGTTGTTAGTACAAACTCTCCCCAATGACTGTTTTCACAACACTGTTTATTCCTAACACGTGGTGGGATTGACGATCCAACCACAGTTGTATTAGTTTACTATTAGATTCCTAACATCTCTGTAGACGACCGCAGTACTTGCCATTGTCTATCATTTTTGGTAGTATAGTAGTATGAATGGGAGCACCATATAAATTTCTATCTTTGATCCCTAACAGTCCCCCTCTCAGGTTTTAATCGGTGGATCTCCTGTGATTCATTGATTAATTAACAATGCTTGGAAGAGTGCGGGTCATTGGGTAAACTGTTGGTATTCACCTACTAGTCAATGAGAACCTGCAAGAAAGATCCCGGAAGTGATTCCGGGGAATTTTTTTTGACGATCAAGTCAGTTCCTTCCTTAAGGGAATTAGTATTTCTCAGTTTAGTGTCACTTACTTGAGTCTGTGCAGCTCTCCTTGTATTTACAATAGACTGCAGTCATGGCTCCGCATTACTAAGTTTTTGGATCGTGGGTTAGATTGTGGTTGCATGCATTGTGGTTGCTATACCTTTCTCGATTCGTGGATGAGTCCTCTCGGACATGGCTCCGTCTTTCTTGGTTCGTGGATGACATGGTTTCATCTTTGTTGGTTTGTGATTGAACTTTGGGTTGGGGCTAAAGGCCAACAACCTCTAATTCGTATGCTAGGTATAGACCAATGTTTATGTATGGAAAGTCAAGTAAGGTTTGACTGTTGATTAATTAAGTTATGACCATTTCATTAATGTTTATGTATGGAATGTCAATTAAGGTTTGATTACTCAAGGTTACCCTTTTCATTAGTGTTTTTGTTGGGAAAGTCAAATTAAGATTGACCGTTGATTAATTAAGGTCAACCCTTAGTTATTAGTGTTTATTTATATAATGTCAAGTAAGGGTCAATCGTTGATTAGTCAAGATCAAGCATTTTTAGTAGTGTTTATGGATGGAAAGTCAAATAAGAGTTGACCATTAATTAGTTACGGTCAAACCTTAGTTATTAGTGTTTATGTATGAAAGATCAAGTAAGGGTTGATTAGTTAAAGTCAAACCATTTTAGTTGTGTTTATATATGGAAAGTCAAATAAGGGTTGACCGTTGATCAGTAAAAGTTAAAGTCAAACATTTTCAATATATTTATGTATGAAAGGTCCCCCGAAAGATTACATACAAGCAACCGAATTACATATTAACATCCTAATCTAGGACCTAATTAGGAGACATCACCATTGAATCTATTGAACTTCAATGGAGCTTGAAACTTCATCCATTTGAATAGCTATGGACGCCCTCCTGAGAACACCAAACGATGCACCACTAACGAACTACCGTCCGGAACCCCCACGATCTCACCATCATCGACCACCTGCAGGTTGGGAAACCACAGTGGGGACCACCGACACGGTTCATGACACTGGGTAATCCCCATCAATAAATTTCTCTAATATTCATAATTCTTGCTAGGGGTGTGTTTTGAACCTTGGATCTCTCAGTTATAGAGAGTTTGGTTTTACCACTAAATCAGACCCAATTCACAAGGGTTTACCAATGATTAATTAAGGTCAAATTTTAATTATTTGCATTTATATTTAGAAACTCAAGTCTTAATATATTCTCCTATTTAATTAATGTACTTTTCTTCGGCTATTATTCTTCCAAAGGAACATTTAACATCAATTTTTATATTTACCTTCCTCAATTTAAAAAAAAGATTTTATTACTATGTTTTTAACTATGCCTTTATGTTTATATTTTCAAATAAATTAAATTAAATGTAGAGTTCGAGTCATATGTGATTGAAGATGAATATCAATAAATAAACTTTATTTTTCACCAAATAAACTTCATTTTTCATTGAATGTGATCAGAGGTTTATTAAAAGGGTCTAAGTAGGAATATGACCCATGTCCGCGAGAGGGTCGTGCAATGTCGGTCACAAAAACACACGACGTCGGTAAATGAGAAAAGCATGCGACGTCGATTATTCATGTCCGCGAGAGGGTCGTGCAACGTTGGTCACAAATACAACCAACGTCGGTGAGCGAGAAAGGCATGAAACGTCGGTCATTAATGTCTGTGAGAGAGATGTGCAACATCAATCACAAAAACTACTGACATCGGTATGCAAGAAAGGCGTGCGACATCAGTCATTCATGTCTGCGAGAGGGTCATGCGACGTCAGTCACAAATAACTGATACGGATAAACGAGAAATGCGTGCGACATCGGTCATTCATGACTTTTTACTTAGATTTTTTTAATTGAGGTAAAAAGTACATAATACTGTTTTACCTTGGTTTTTTACCAAGTAAATACTACTATTTACTTCATTTTAAAAATGACCAAGGTAAAAGAACTTTTTTACTTTGGTTATTTGACCTGAACCAAAAAAACCGAGGTAAAAGGGGCAAAGTAATAGGTCATTTTTCTAGTGTTAAGATGTGTTGTGAATGTTGAACATTTTTGTGATGAAAGATGTTAAATTCTTTGATAGTTGGGGGTGTTTGATGTTTTCATAGGCAAATGTAAAAAAATTTAAGTGTGATTATTTTAGAAATTCATGTGATTCTCCATTTATAGCAGCTGGTATTCTATACTTTGAATGTTTTGTTCAAATGTTGAGTTTTTGTTCTACATGATAATAAATGTTGGATTTTTTAAATGTATAAAATGATTTTTATTTGAATTATTTTAATGTTAAGTTATTAGTGATTAGTATTTCATATCTTGAATAAAAATGATTATAATTACTTGTTCTGTAATATATATAAAGTCAAACGAATCAACTTAAATATCTAAAGACATCATGTCAAAGAAGAAGAACATCAGTATGTATTTGTAAAACATCATACAAAACAAATGAATCGTCATAGTATAATAGTGTGGCATTGCATGATGACAGCAAATAATGATAATCTTAGAACAAGCTGGCTTAAGATCAACTAAGAATTTGATGTTTTGGTACCAAATTCCTTTCTCATTGGCTTCTTTGTTTCAATTTTATCATTCCCTCTTGCACTTTTTACTTTTGTTTGTGTTTTTGGTGGTTTCGGGACTTCAAGAGTTGTCTTTGTTCAAGAATCATTTGCATTGTTTTTTGCTGAATGTTCTTGTATATCCTTTAAACATCATAATAATTAAAACAAAATGTTGTATGGTTAAAACATCATGTCATATATTGTAACATCTAACAGGACAAAAGTAACATCACATCATGTTTTCTGCAAATTGTAATCCTGGTCATGCTCAATTATTTTGTACCTCATGCTATATAGTCAAAAGGGACCTGAAGTGGTTATCCCCGCAGAGGTAGGGATCTCTAGCCCAAGAATCATCGGTTGTAACAACGAAGAATATCAAAAAGACTTGAGATTAAACTTGGATATCCTCGATGAACGATGATAAATTGCATCCATTAGAGAATCCAAGTATAAGCAGGAAATCCGCACAACCACTTTCAAGGTAGAGAATCTAGTCCTAAGAAAGAACAAAACCAGCCTTGCTGAAAAGACTAGGAAGTTATACCCAATGGCGAGAACTCGCGGGTGCCATCAGATAACCCACGGATCCTAGCGACCAAAGATAAGATTTATATTGTTTCTCCCTCAGTCACTTCTAACTACTAAAAAGTAAATAGTGATAAGTTAAGGTATTATTCACAGAGACCTAGCAGTTTACGAGATAGCTTCACAAAGTTCACACAAAAGTGTCACCATGTTTGTGTGTGTGTCGAGAGTAGAGAAAATGATGGGTTTTACATTGGAAAGAGTTAAACTAACAAACTGCGAGTATAAACTAAAACAAACACAAGATAGATCTAATGAGAATGGCCTAGGGGGCATTTGTATCACGCTATTGAATTACAGACAATGATCATCGAATTCTATTCACATACAGACACTAAACTATTGTATGTCTTATCACTCGATGTGGAGAGGTTGACTCATTAGAAACTTCCACAATGACTAATATCCCGATTATGCCCTCATCAAACTCTCACCTCCGCCTTTATAGCTAGAGGGGCACTAAACCCACTGACCCTCTAGCCCTTAATACCATGGTAAATCACGATCGTGAAGTAAATTAAACACAACGGTAGCATGGCTCTCCAGGACCTCCACTAGGAACACCCACTGCAACAGTGTATGCTTTTAAGACTGAGAGCATTTGTGTCTTACTATCACCCTCTAGAATTTTATCCAGACTAGTTTGTTGCAAACAAGTGTTATTACTTTCAGAACTAGACTACAACCCCAAATGAATATTAATTGAGCCCAACAGTATGAGGTTGGGTCACTCCTGTATCTTCATAGTCTAATTCAATTGAGTCCTATAGCTTAATCTATATAAAAAAAATCAACAATCATGCCTAGTTGTCACTCCTAAACACAATATTCACATTTACCTTTGGTCAAACCCAAAAAAAGACAAAATACTCCCGGGTTCATCCCGTGCCTAGCGCTAGATAATACATTGAAATCCATTAGTTGTACATCCTAATATCATGCAAGCATAATCATAAACATCAAAGCCCGAGTAACAATAATAATAATAAAAACATGCATAGATGAATCTAAAAGTCTCACATGTCAAGAAGCAAAAAGCATTTACAAACGCTCCCAAGTATATATTTAAGCTACAAAAATCAAACCCAAGAAATTAATGAGTTTATATGTTATAGATTTGGAGATATGAATGACGAAAGAGAGAAAGAGAGATGACGAATACTCTATCTAGATACGCTTCCCCCTTTTGTTTGTGGATAAAAGACTACTTTTTATAGTGCGAAGAGAGAGATAGCCCAAAACTCGATGGTCAAAACCCTAGCCAACTGAGTGGCACAAACATGTTGTTTGGCACGGACTGTGCCGTGATGGACCGTGCACAAGTACTTGGTCCGTCCATATGCCTGTGTTTTCTACCAACTGAGCTACATGGACTGACATGATTGTGCTCGTTTGCATGGCCCTTCTTTAGGGACTTCAATTTTCTTGGCAACAACATATATGATGGTTCGTGCCTCTTGAACACCTTGAACTTTTGCTCATTTTAGCTTTTTTCTTCTTCCACTTGTTTCTATCTTCTACCATTATTTCTGATGGCCTTCATCCTTCTACCAATATCACGATTGACCTTGAATCTACTACCATTCTTTCGAATGACTTTCTCTAATTAACGATCCACAATTTAAGCTCACAAGGCATCTAGACACTCATAGAGTTAAAATCCCATTAGGCTAAAATTATTCCACAAAATAAGGAAGTTATCATAGAAAACCAAAGAAGATGGTTTTAACTCCCTATCACGCAAAATCTATATAAACCTAATTATCAACCAACAAAAGTATAACAAAAGAGATGTTAAATACTCTCAGAAAACCTGCATTTACGTCTCATCACCCATCATGGGAAAGGCCATACAAAATCATGGAGGCATACAAATCCAACAGTTACTCGCTGGCCCGGGTGGATGAGACATTTATTCCAAATATATGGCACGTAACCAACCTTAGGAAATACCACGTGTAAACCTTAGGTTCCTCCATGTACATATCGTACATTAGTCTCGATACCATTGTAAACTAATGAGTCCAAATGCTCGAGGCATGATTTTACTGTGCTTGTACATACATAAAAGATTTATATTCTCAAAGGTAACACATAGTGTAAGAAAATAAGTGAAAACACCATTCCCCACAACTTAAGTAGGCAAACAACCTACGACTACGCAAAATAAGGGCAAACGCCTCACCCGCGACTTACGCAGGCAAATCACCCGCGACTTTGTAAAACAAGGGCAAACTCCCCACCCCACAACTTAAGCAGAAAATTACCCGCGACCTTGCAAAGTAAGGATAGACACCCCCAACCCGCGACTTCAGCATGCAAATCACATGCGACCTTGAGCTTACCCTGCATCTTAAGCAGGAAAATCATATACAGTTTTGTAACAATAAGGGAAAATGCCCCACATAGCGACTTAAGCAAGAAAATCATCTGCTACTTTCCAAAATAAGGGCAAACACCCCACCCCACGACTTAAGCAGTCAAATCACCAACAACTTCAAAAATTAATAGACATGCCCTACTTATGACATCAAAGACATGCAAGGCCATTTTGCTCCAAGCACATATAGGGCACATAAAAATTATGAAGCAAAGAGCACACAAAAGACAAACCCACAAAGCATAGACAACCACCCAGATACTTAGGGACCTAAGGTACAATATTTTTCAACAATCACTTACCTATCCTACAACTTCTAAGATGTTGGCCTGCAAGCTTTCCACATGCATATAACTGAAATGGCCTTCCTGGCCTAACTGCTGCATCTAGCAAGTTGTTATTGCACGTACCCCTCACAATCAAGCTAAATACTCATCAGCCTCACATTATTATGATATTGATCCATTGATCAACGCAAAGCGATATAACCCTAAAATATTTTAAGATACGCTTGTATCTCTAGATAAATATCCATAAAAGCAAGAATCACAATCAAATTATCCAAAATTGAGTCCCCCCAGATCCCGTATACCAAAGGATGAAAAGGGAACATCAGCACCGGGATTAATTTTATAGTTGACCACATTTAAGCTATGATTCTTGTTAACGAGCCACCTATTGGCCTCTTCCAAACACACGTTCAATGCTACCTAAGAATTATACTTAGTCTTCCACTTCAGAGCAGGAGCCTGGGCATATGTGAACTCTCTCTCTTCAAAATGTCCAGCTTTTAATACTCGTAGTCCACGTGGGGCGGCCAATGTCTTGTCCAGGATCATACTCCTATATTGTAACTCGTTAAGATCCAAACACCGGAAGAGTGCATATTGTACAAATTTCCTAACCCTGAACACCCACTCTTGCGTATGTGGCTGTGAGTAAAACTACCTCATAAAATTCACCAAGTCATCGAGGTCATCCAGGCAACATCGTAGAATTGTGACTAAGTCAGCATCCCCGTGACATGGCTTTCCACATACCCCAGGCTCGGAGAAAATAGGTCCTTATAGCCAAGAATACCATATCCAACCGTAGAGTCTCTCATCTTTGATAAAGGTCGGCCATGAGAGTGGATTAAACTAAACTTACAAATTGGTACATCATTGACCGGGCAGTGCAGACAACTTTTAAGAAATCATGAATTGAAGGAAGCCAGGAGGCGATCTATCATCATTATTAGAAGACTACCTATCAAACACAACAACCACCTACAAAAAATTAAGAAATCAACGAACCAATCACATACAAAAAATAACACTGTCAGCATGTTACAAGGTTCTCAAAGAAAATCAGCACAACCACTAAACTAGTCCTACAAATATAGATAGTTTATCAATGAACTTGGACATCCAAGAACTCCAGGCCAAGCAGAGTGGGTAAATTTTCCAAATAGTCATGGTGTTGAATTTCCAAGTAACAAGATCGAAGATCCTCCAGGCCAAGCGAAGTGGGTAAATTCTCCAAACAGTCAGTCCAAGGACACAAACATTCAGCACCCTCCACCTTCACACGATACAATTGATCCATCTCACAGTGACACCAGTTAGGACCTTGTTTTATACTTGATATAAGTGAAATATTACACACATGTCTTGGATTAGACTACCTCAAATGCTCATACCCGAACTACCTCCCAAAATCGCATGTAGCACCCGTCACCCGTGATATTGCCAAAAAATCACAAAACCTTGAGTCTTCAACAATTGTTGAACCAATGCTCTCCCATAACCATGGCTCTCAAAGCCATCAGCCTTTAAGTTAGCAATCTCACACTGGTGTCGCAACACATCATCTTCATACAGATGAAGACACTCACGTACTCTCTCAAGCTTAATCTTAATATCACCATCATTACTAAAACATGCCCAAGTTCTCTCAGGCAAAGGCCTATTGCATAACACCATACAAAACATTACAAATAGGAAAATACAACCGAATCACCACCCGTCAACATACCAAGGTATAATGATCTAATGCAACATGGTCACCGCCTGCGCGTGCATCAGCAACATCCCCCATCATTAGAGTATAAACCTCGTTGTTTCTTCTCAGTTATCTTGAAGGAATTTGTGGTTTGGTGAAGCATATGCTTTGTGCCCACCACTTGCACTACTAATGCAGAGTATTCCTTCAAGACCAACATAATAACTTGAATCAGCGTAATGCATTATAGTGGCATGATGAATCTACAAAACCAGGTCACGTGGAAGTCCCTGAGATCCACCTATGATGCCTAAGTTAGTGTTTAATCAATATAAGAGTATATCTAGAAAAATGTCATTGTTAGTCATGTTGCTTATAATCTCTATTTATAGCTAACAATCAGTGCGATCTTCACTAATCATAGTCCATGTTGCTCCTAAATTGTGGTTTCATTGGTATGATCCTAGGTGTTGACCATCTTACTTTTCAGGTTCATTTATCTTACTTGCTGGATGTGAGGTGTCTTGAACTTTGCGTGGCTAAGGGAGATGTGGCAGGGTTCTTCTTTTGCTAGGTGAGCTATCCACTTATCCAGTTTGCTAGTCTCGAAGTATTGTCTTTTTTTTGGACTTCACGTGATTAGGGGAGGTGTATACCATAAGCCCCTCTAGCCAACGAGGCATTGCGTGCTGAGGTGTCATATTTTTTTATTGGAATAAGGGAAATTTAATCATCATGAAGTGAATATTAAATATGCTTTGTGTATATGGAAAGACAAAATTGATGGTGTGGCAAGCATTGACTTCTTGGATACAGATAAATGGGAAATTGTAACAATTATTAATGGTCCCACAATACGTAAGGATAACATAATGAGACAGTGAAGTCTTACCACCATGTTATTTAAGTGTCTTCTCCTTAAATGGGCTTATTGGATTACTTCAAAAGGAAATACCAAAACTTCTTAGTGTAAGGAAAATAGTAGGTTGTAAGAGTGTTTTGACTCTAACTGACATGGTTGTCTTAACACAGTATCACCCTTGTTTGTCTAGTTGTGAGGTGGTAATTCCTGGAATTTATGACATTGCAATGAGGCTACCGACTGGAATGTTTAGCATACATGAATGTTAACTACAGTATGGTATGTCCCTTCTTATTCCAAACTATTTCTTGTGGGTTTTAGGAGCTTGTGAGAATGCTCTTGCTCAGTTGCACCTACAGAAATGGAAATATTAGTTAGTTTTGAGTGTATATGTCGTGATGACGGGGTTGATTTTAGTTTGGGGCTGTTTTCTACTTACTATCACCTACACAAAGTGAGTTCAAATGAACCCTGGGTAATTTTTAGGCCTATGGAGTCATTGTGTGAGGTGTTCCTGAGGAGTTTAGGATACTGGAGGACAACTATGTGTTGATTGGTTTCCAATAATGCATGCCCCCTTAGAATGACAAAGTATCCCTGGATCAAGAGATAAAGTGAGGAGGCTCGCTGGACCCTTTTGCCAAAATGCATGACCATGCAGTGGTGGTTGGAAAACCAAATGGCTAAAAATGTATGTAATTTAAATTTTATAAAATTTTCTAATGGTGATGAATGGCTTGGTGATGTTCCTTCTAAGGTGGCTAGGCTTGAGATGAAGTTGAAGGGTTAGACATTCTTTGCAAGGAGAAAGATGCTCTGATCTTGGATCTTCGTCGGGGGTTGAAGGCTTTGGGAAGAGTAGGTCTGATGAAGATGAGGAGTTGCGTAGTGGATGATTGATTGGTTTTAGAGGTGGGTGTTAGGGTGATGTAACCTCTGAATTTATTTTTTGACTTAATTTTTAGGGGGAAGTATGACATCTATTGCCAGAGCTGGAACTTATAGCTCATGTACTTTTATATTTTAAAGGATTTTGATGTTTAATTATCTTTACCTGTTAATGTTAAAGAATTTTATAGTTGGACTTTGTTAATCTGGATTCCTTTGCATATGTGTGGTCCATGCTTAGTATGCAGAAGCCTTAATGGTTTGTGGGTTTGTTCTTAGAGGTAAGGGTGGCAGGTGACACCTCGTGGTCCTATGAGGCATGATCTAATCCATCTGCTTAAATTCATAATAAGCTGATTGTTATTATGGTGGAAATGGTCAAAATATGACAAACAGGTTGCTAAGTATGCTAAAATCTTAATGGTTTATTGGTTCGTTCTTAGATGAACGGGTGACAGACGACACCTCGTTGGTAGAGTTGGTTTCGTGACGTGCCTGTGTCATGCTGGTGTCGTACCTTCGTGCTTATAAAATTTTGAGGTCTACTGTCTAGCTCGTTCCTACAATGCTTCGTGTTGTTTCGTACCATGGAATTAAAATAAAAGTCACTTGCGGCATGCCCATGTGCTACGTGATTTTCATGTCTTGTTGTGCTCGTTCCACGTGTTGAATCATGTCATACTTGTCTAATTTAGCTAACTCGACGAACTAAATTTAAGTCTTTTATCTAATGATTTTTTTAATATAAATATAAGTTAAAGTATATGTACAATAAATATAAATAAAATTAATTATATAAGATATTTTTAAAATATTATATTCTATTGTAAAATGTTGTAAGTTGAAATTGTTGAAAAATATAGGCTCAAAATTCTAAGTTAGAAGTTGAGCAATTAGAAATTTTAAGTTATTTTATTCATTCATCAATATATCATAATTAATTAGTACATTTTTTAATTAGTTAAATTAATTTAAGTATATTTTCAAATTTTAACTTACAATTTTTATAGCACTTCAAACTTATAATTCATTACATTTTATCACAACATATTGTCGTATTTAATAAATAAAATGTATAAATGAATGATTTATCTAATTCATTATTATTTGGAAGTCAGTTTATAAAATATAGTTAATCTAATAGAAGTATTTAATTAAACAACTCAAATAAATTACCAATGTGATATATTGAATTTGTGGTCAAGAAAATGACAAAAAAACCTGAATGTTATGGGTTTAATTCCCACCAACAAATTTTTTAATTATAAAACTCATTATAGACTACTGTAATTTATTTAACATATTTTTGAACGGGTCTTTTTGGTCGGGTTTGAGCCAACCGAGTCGGGTCGTGCTCAGACCACAATTTTGCTCAACTCGGCACTGAGGCCTAGCACAAGACATGTTAGTTTGGGTCGGGGTCGTGCTCAAGCCTCAAACGTGCCAGTGTTGTATGAACTTAATATCGAGTCGAGTCCATGCTGTCTGCGGGTGGTCTGGCCCAATTGCCAACTTTACTAGTGGGTCTACGAGGCATGATCTTATTTTAACTAATTAATCTAGCTACTTAAGTTGATTACTAGGTGTTTGTTTATCTTGGTTGTTTAAGAAAAGTCAATATGTGATTGTGAATCCCTTACTACTGCTTTACTAAGATATGCTAAATCATTCGCTACTGCTACTGGTTAATGAACCCCTTAGCATAATGTGTTTTAGCGTTGTTGTCGAGGTGTGGATAGTATCCTTGTCTCGTAGAAGTCTAAATTTAATATTGCGAGGATTGTATTTGCATAGTTTTTTGGTGAGTAAATCGTGTAAATTAAGTCCTATATATTGAAATTGTCAGAGTAACTCTTAATGTTCTAGGTTGCAGGTTCGTTCTTAATAACCTACTTATGAGTTGTAACAAATGGTTGTTGGTAATTGTGTTTGTTTGGTCGTATGATTGGTGTGTGTATATCATAGCTTGGGTTGTCTGTGTGTGATTATTGGTGTAAGAGAGTGGGTCAGAGTTCTGTTTGTGTCGCAGGGCTGGTGATTGTATAGGCATATGCAAATGTACAGTCTCAATCCCATCTCTGTGCGGTGTGTTTAAACGAGTAGTTATATTTAGCAAATACATGTTTGAACATCTTCTTGTGTTGTGAGACTGGCAATTTTCCTCCTCAAACATAGTCTAACAAGTGGTTTGGTTTGGTGGAAGTGTGAGTGGTTGCTGTGTGAGCCATTTGTGGATTTGGATAAGTATGATTTATGGGCTGACTATTTTCTATAATATAGGTAGTGGTGTTCCAGTTTTCAAGGCTTAAATAAAGGATAGGATAGACGTGGGCGGGTATGAACTCGTAATTTTTTAGTGACTATCTTAATGTTATTTTCGTATCTCTATGTGCAAGTCATCTCTAAATAAGGACAATTATATTAGAGATTTTAATACGTTGTAGTTTGTTTGTATTTGTGTTGCAAAAAGTTATACTCTATACTTGCTCTAATGGTTGTGCTTTATATGTTGTGTTGTTACTAAAGTTGTTGTGAATGTGTCTAAGTTGTAAACCTCTCGTTGTAAAAATGGTGTGGGATTGTGGAGGTTATTGTATTTTATGACAAAGATCCTACTGGTTTGCTAGTAATTGAAGGGATTATCTCTATTACCAATGTTACAGGCTGAGTTAATGTTTCTTACAGGATTTTCTAAGAAAGCTCATACGAGCTGTAAGTATAGATTTTGACAAATTTTATGTGAATTATATGAATCTTGTTTATTTAACTAATGTTTTTTCTTGTGTTATTTAGGATTAGTGATTACGGTTAGCAAACTAAGCGGTGAAGGTCAATGATGTTCTTTATTTACTGCTCTACTTCAACGAGAGTCAGAAGTACCTACGTGAAGAGAAGCCTATACTTGCGTTGGCTTGACTCTAGGGGATCACTGGCCTGCATTGTCGATGAAGACACTTGACTAGTTGCAAGTGTTTGTTTGACTTTGAAAGATGGGGTATAATATACCGTTAGGCAAAGAGTGCATACATACTATTAGGTCGAGTGTTCTTTTCAAGGTGCTCTCTAGAGTACGCTGTGGTAGCCTGCACCATAGCTTCCCATATGGTGCAGATGTGGTGGCCCATGCATTTAAATTGGGTTGAGTTGTCTCATAGCGTCAGGTTTTATTTATTTAAGCTAGATTGTACTACTTAAAACGTGTGTCATATGCTTAACTGGATCTTAGTGTATCTTAGATGTAATCAGTTTGCAAGGAGCTTGACTCACTGAACAGTTTATTTCAGATGCTGTGTGGAAATCTTAATTCCATTTCTAATTGTGTTCTTTACTTCTACGTCATTTTAGTTTAGCAATATTTTCGCTCAGCATTTATGAATAAAATAATTACCCGCGCGAGATAGTTGTTTCTTTTTTTTCTTTTTTGCATACTTGGGTATGAACGTACCCTAATTGTGTCAAGGTAGTGAATTCGCAGTATTATTGAGTTTGGTTTCCCTTGTCGCCTTCATTCAATCTAGCATTTTTAGGCTTTCTGGTTTGCATTACATCCAGCTTCATCAATGTGGTGTTTTATTGTAACCAATCATCATCTATTGATATTGCGGCTAATTTTCGTATTCTTGTTTCCATCTCATGTTGTCCAGCTTCCTAGCGTGCACCCCCCATTTTGTGGCATGAAGCTTAGCTTCCTTAAGATATTATGAGGGCCTGAAAAATAAAAATCGATCCCCACACACAGTGCCACTGATGTGGGAAATTCCTTGGAACCAACATAGTAACTAGAATCAGCATGATGCTCCATGTTGGCATGATGGATCTGTAAAACTAGGTCTCGGGGAAGTTATTGGGATCAACCTCCAATGCTCAAGTCAGTGTTTAATCAATATAAGAGTATATCTGGAACAATTTGATTACTTGTCAACCCGCACCCGAGGGTCATTTCCAATGGAGCTTTACCTGAGTGCGCAAAGAATCAAAGATAGAGAAATATAAGTGTTACTCTCGTACTCACTGCTAACTACAATAAAGTAGTTAGTGGAAAGTCTGAGGTTATCCACATAAATACTAGTATTTAAAGGTTAGCCGTATACAACCCACAGTCGGGCGTGACCCCAATTGTGTGTCGTGAATAGCTAGTACTAAACATATAAGGGTGGGGGAGGGGAATGGTACTAACATGCAAGTAAACTACGGATTAACTAATCTTTGGGGTTTTTGCAAAACATGATCAATTTAGGGATTTGATTCTAGATTCTATAACATATTGACTCATAAACCTAATCTCATGCTTATGTCACATAGTGTGGATATGGCCAGGAATTCCCACCGTGTGTCACATAGAGGTTCTTCTCTCGTTAAACCATCTCGCAACCTTCGTAATTAGTGATGTGCTCCAATCCTTTCGACTCTACATTTCATCCCATAATCTCACCTCCGATGCTAACGAGCCTCTTCTCGAAGGAACTTAAGACTTCACAGGAAACACCATTTGAAACGAGAGTGAGCCTATTACATCACCGGGCTCTCCACTATGGGCACCAACCCTAATCCTAGAGAGGCAAAGAAATTGGTGCCTTGTGATGATTCTAGGGTCGATACGACCCTAGTCATTATAAACTACAAGTGCTCAATTATCAGGGTAAGTCGGTTTTCCCCCGTTAGGAACTGCTATACAATAACCCCAGGATTATCTCTCCTAACATGCAATCAATTACAAAACTAGCTAATTAGAATAGAAGTCTAACGATCATCTTGGCACTCTCAAGGTAGATTTAATGCACTAATCTCCCTGGTACTCTCAAGACTACAATATTAATAATCTAACACTCCCACATAAGATTTTTAGCCTAGCACGATATTATACTATGAATGAGATCATGAGTGCATTATAAAACATATCATGGCATAAATATATAAGAATAGAAAAACTCAACTCATGCCCCAATATTCATAAAAATAAAAAATTAGGGCAATCTATAATCTTACAAATCCTAATCAAGTTATGAATACAAATACAAGAAAATAAAACTATTATGTACTATTAAATCCACGGCATTCATTGAATTAAATGACATAGATCTAAGAACTAAATGAAGGGAAAAAAAGGAGAACCTTAGAGAGAATTTTCCTCGTCCTTCCTACCTACCACTCTCTAACATATACATTATGATTACTTACTTAAACCCTATGAAGACTAAAGGATCTCATGTAGTAGGATAGATGGGAATTGAAAGGCCCAAGGTAAAAAAATCCTAGGTAGCCACACTGGCACGAGTCGTGCCAGATTACACGGCCCGACCAGTACGACTCGTGCAATAGCACAAGGGACGTCGATTGGAGCTTGTTCCTTCGTCTTCTGAGTGCACATGGCGTGCTTAATTGGATGACCAATCGGTTGGGGTCATTCCACCAGGCTTCTAATTAGCACGTCCCGCCAGCCGAGCCTTCAACTTCTTGCGTTGTTCGAGCACAGGTTGTGCAAATTTGCACGGCTCATCATCTGGCCCTTGCTCCTCAACACGAACTATGGCACGGGTTGTGCCAGTTTGCACGGTCCGTGTCACTTCTTCCTTTTCTTTTGAACCTTTGCACTTTTCTTCAACACATCTATCTATTACCACGTTTTGACTCGTGACCTTCAGTCTTCTACCATCCTTGTAAATTCCCTTCACTAATCTACTCTGAATTTATTACGAGTGATATAAAAATAAGCTAAAAATGGAATCTATATGCTCGTAAGGAAAAATCCATTAGACTCAAAATAGGTTACAAAATATAGGATTAGATACGAAAACCAAAAACGGCCATCTAAACCACTTATGATGTAAACCTACCTAAATCTATTAATCTACCAATAAAAATATAACAAAAGATATGTTAAATGTTTCGGAATATACATGCACCATTTGACATCTCATCACTTGTCATGCAGCTCAGAGTCTCTATATATAGCTGGCAATCAGCGTGATCTTCACTAATCATGGTCCATGTTTTTCCCAAACCGTGGTTTCATTGGTATGATCGTGGGTGCCGATCATCGCTCCTTTCAGGTTCATTTATCTGAGTTGTTATTTTGGTTTTTGCCTTTGTGTGGCTAAGGGAAACATGCCATGGTTCTTCCTTTGCGAGGTGAGCTGTCCGCTTATTCGATTCACTGGGCTCGGGGTATTCTCTTTGTTTTATACTTCAAGTGATTAAGGAGGTGTATACCAACTACCATCCAAGAGCTGAGAGCTTGGAAATTTTTTAATCACCACAGTCATATCCTCAAATTTCACAGGATTAGAATGGCCACGCGACACATCACCATCACTCTTCGCACTCAGTCGTAACTGTGAAATAGCCGTGGAGGGCCCATAAACCAAAATCTTGGAGAGGACAATTATCTAAAATCAGAAGTTAAATCCTCACAGATTATTAGGGAAATTGGAAAATGAACCCATTTGAAAAAAATGACAAATATACCCAGATGCTAGAAGCTAGGCACAAGTAATCACCACCAACAACTAGAAGCAGAACATCCCTAAGATCCAGAAGTGATATGTCCCACAATAGACTACTATTAACTCTCTTCCAGCTCAGTAAAAATAATAAAAAAAAGTCAAAAGGAAAAACTTGTTACAAGAAACTAAAGCAACTTGCGAAGGGCTTCGCAACACTGAGTCACACCAGGCCGATGAATCGCGAAGTCAAGGAAACAACAGTGACACATAACATCATTAACATCACTCTCTTTCTCCCACAGACCTATACATGATAAATCATCATCTCTCTGCGGTTTGGGGGGCTTATGGTATGGGAAATGTAAGTACACTGACATGATGAACGAGTTAGGTCCCTATAACAACGAACCAATGGTGCCACCTTGAGGTATTAATCAAATAGATAACCCACGAAACACGCTGACCCGATAGCCATGACCCAGAGATTGTGGCCCATTACAGTCGCCAGGGCAGCACTCGCGAACATGCCTTACGTGGGGATGAACTACAGAAAACAGACCCTATAAGTAGAGGAATGATAAAAATAACCAATGTATATAAGAACAAGCATATCAACTCATACCATTGCAAAAATACTAACTTAAACATCGGAGCATAATCCCGGATCCAATCTGAGACTCTCTTGTAGAAAGTCCGTACCACATCACTATTGTTTGTCCATAATTTACTTACTTTATTCGTCGTCCTGCACCTTTAATTATAGATGTTGGATCGTGCAATTGTGGCCTACATACTTCCCCTCCCCCCCTTTCCCGGATCATAGTTTAGTGGAGGGTATTTGAAGTGAGTGATTCTTCTATTGTTTTGAGCGAGGTGCTTTGCATGCTTAGCAGTGCCACCCTACAACTTTTAGGGGATCAAAGCAAATTAAAATTTTAGGGCCCGCATATAATAATTAGGTATGTAATATTAGTAAAATGGGGCCTCATATGAAAAATATAAGAATAATATTGAGGTGGCTAATTGAGAATTGTAAGATTTCTTTTTTGTCTACATTATATATATATATATATTTAAATAAAATGGCCCATATATAGTTTATAAATTGGGTTCCTAAGGCGAATCTTTCACTTGTCTCCCTTAGGGCCGACCCTAATGATCGGTGAAACAGTTTGTCCTTGGAAGGTGGTTATTCTGATGCTAGACTTCGCTTGGAGTAGGGGGCGGATCAATAAAAAAGTTTGGTGGGTCACATTTAATATTGAATAGAAGTATTATTGAATTTTAGATTTTTTAAAATTTAAAGAAATAAAGTAAAGGTGAGATGAAAATATTGTAAGTTTGAAATTAAATATAAGCTAGGGTATTGATTAAAAATTATAACTAATTTTTTTTAAAATTTTGGATGTCCAGGGCTTCCTCCGCTTCTGCTTGGAATAATGATATTCAAAGTATCATAGGAAAAATAAACAGTGAATGATGTGTCATTAATAAAAATTACTTTTACATCTTAAAATTATCTTGTTATATTTATTTTTTTACAAAAACTTGGGTGAGACGGTCTCACCTAATTTTATGGTGAGACGGGGGGTTTAAGTAGAATTATTTAAAGATGAGAATGACATGGGGTACTTTTTGTAATTTGTAAAACTTTAGTTTGTATCATGTCTCACCACAAGTTATGGTGAGACGGTCTCATATGAGTTTTTCTCATCGAAGAATTTAGATCATATTTTCAACTTGAGGGATTTATTTTTATAGTTAATAAACTCTGAAGACAACTTTGATTTTATCATATACTAAATAAATGAAATGAAAAAATCAACCTCTCCAGTCTCCACCTTCTTCTCCAACAAATCTATCTATCGATTGTCGTTGCTGTCTATGCAGTCCATCATGTGAATTTATAAGTTTAACTCTTAATATTGATAAAAACTTGATCGAATGGTGTCTAAACTAGAATGCTTTCTGATCGATCTGAGTTTTAAGATTCAAAATTCAGTTACGATTATATTTTAATACTTCCGATTCTTATCCTAACCAAATCCAATCCAACTTTGTTTTGATGTATGTATAACCCAGGAATCCTATGTGTTGGAGCAGATATTGCAGTATAGTCATGTTGATCTAAACTTGTTTCATTCCATTAAAGATGAAATAAAAAATCATAATCTACTATATTATAAAAGGGAGAATCCCAGTTCTACACTGCCTTTTCGCTTGCAAAATTTTCGCTAAAAACGCTGTGTTTTGCCCTTTGGTTCTCCCTCCCCCTTCCGCCAAGACATGGCTCTCTGCTCCATCTTTTCTTACCTTACATGTGTCTGTTGCCCCTCTTCTCCCTTAATCTCTAAGAATCTTCTCCATTCTATCATTGCACCGCATCCTAGCAAAATCAGCGCCAAATTTTGAGAGAAAACGCCGGCGCAGGGGGGATAGGGATTCTCCGGTGATTTTGAGTTAACGGCGACCACTAATCGACAAAGAGAAGACTCCATTCACAAGCTATCGGATTGGTCATTTCCTCCTCTTTAAATTTCGATGGATGTCAAGAATATTTTCGGTTGTTTTGTTGATATAATCGCTGCATGCAATGTGTTTGATGAATTGTGTGTATGACTGATTCTATTCATATTTTTTTCTCGCATTTGTAGACCTGAAATGGAAGCATCTATGGCCAAATTTGGAGATTCGGAGAAGGTGTGTCAGTATACTCTGTTTATTTTTAATTTGTTTTCCTAGCTTTGCAGATTAATTTAGTTTTAGTATATGTTGGAATGGGTGGATTAATTGAAATATCCATTTGTTTTCACTGTGTATTTTCATTTGGGTCTTTCCCAATTTCAATTCAGGAACACAAGTTGTTTGATAATTTATCTCACTAACTTTGTAGATTTTTTCCCCTCCTGGTTGGAAAAGGCGGTGCTGCTATTCAAGACAGTAGCCGTGGCAAAATTTGCATGTTGATGGAAGTTGAGACAGTAGAAAGGGGTACCAACTACCAAGTGTTGTTTAAAGAAGATGTTCCTAGGACGCGTGATTGTAGATTCAACAATTGAAACCTGGGTCCATGTTAGTCTTCCATCACTTCATAATTTGTGTATTTTCACACTCCACCTGTGGTGCTGTTTTTTTGGTTGAAACATTTGTGCCCATTCAGCTTCATATATGGATAAGTATTCTAAATATGCATAGTTAGAGTTGAAGCTGGAAAATTGCTACTCTTTACTAAATAGTACTATGTGGTTAGTTAGAGTTATAGGAAAATTGCTAAACAATACTGTGTGGTTCATTTCATATTGCTACTCTTTAGAATTTTACCTTCCTGTAACTAGAAATTTTTTGTCATGCTTTTGCAAAATTAACACTTTTACATTTTAATTGAACAGTGCCCCCGCAAGTCAGATTTTAGCCTGGACGTGGAATGTATTGCAGAAGTTGTTAAGAAGGGGAAACCAAAGTATATTTTCTTAGCTTCACCAAATAATCCAGATGGAAGGTATAACCCTTGTTACATAATGTAGAATACAAATCATCAACTAAAATAGAACCGAGAAGGGGAGAACTCCATATCCTTAACAAGCCTAGGATACCGTAGTCAGTAAGTGAGTGTGTTTTGACTCAATCTTGGATTAAATCCAGCATAAAGAAGAATGATTTCTTTACTCAGTTCTATATTATTAAGATGGTCTTCTTAGAAGGTTCAGATGACTTCATACAGTAGTATGAGAGAGGTAGACTACGTGAGCCTTTGTTACATATCACACAGAAGTTCATTATAAGGAGTAATTCTGAAGGTACAGATGGTGCAATAGCTGTAAAGGTATTTTTGTATTCCCTTGGTAGAATTATAGAATGTTCTGTTCAAATTTGTCATATGCTGACTTTTGCTACTTCGTTATGGTCTTGTAGATCTCTGTTGTAACTTGTTTGCGTTTAACTGATGATGTATAGAGATATTTTTCTTGCAACTAAATATTTTTGAACTTATATCAAAGGTTGTATCGAGTGTGGAGTTTTTGTTGTTTGTGTGTGGCAGCATAATTGGTGATGGTGCTCTTTTTAAAATACTGAATATACCCATATTAGTTGTTCTGGATGAGGCATACGTTGAAGTTTCTGGGTTGGAGTCTAGAATCCATTGGGTGAAGAAGCATGAGAATTTGATTGTTCTCCAAACATTTAGTGAAAGAGCTGGTCAGTATATCTTTTCATTTTTATCTATCATTACAACTCTAGAGCTAATGATTATGTCCTTCGAGTCACCATTCAATCATCAAAAAAGGACTGGGATGAATTCATAAGAGTGTTATCGAGATACTTTATATAGTTATTAATTTTAGCAATTAACTTTAATTGCAAGGTGCATTTCTACGGAAAATGGAGGTTCAACTTCTAGCTTTTATTAGTACTTTGATCTTTGGTTGTGTTTCTGTTCCATTTTTGTTGCTATTATTTTCTCTAAAGAATTCCTACTCAATATTCATTATGAGGATTTTACCTTTAAAACCCCATTAAATATACTTTAATATTTTAAAATTGGATACTTACTTTGAGCTTTTACGAAGAGAATCTCCACATAAATGGTGCAGTACTATTGCAAATTTTTGTAAAAACTATGCTCCAATATGTGTGGATTGTGTTCAATTGAACATGTCTTCAAGAAGCAAATGTTGTCCTTTTACCAGGTCTTGAACCCACTCGATATAGGGAGTGGTCTTTATGGTAGTGCCCTTATTTTCATCAACAATTTGCAGCATGTTTGTTCGATTTTGTGATCAGTTAGTATGTTCTCTGATGGAAGCTCTTGGCACCAGACAAGTTCTGGACTGGTCTAGAGCTTGCCATTGAGCAACGAGTCTAAGCAGTTGTCAAAGCCGTCAATGGAGATGTCAAACCTAGCAAGCCAGCACGTTGAGGTTGGGCAACCTTCCAAAATGGTTAAGGTACATGTTTTATGTTTAAGGGATGAATTTTAGTTAATAGATCAAACCAGAAAGAAATTTATTGATCCTTCACATTGACATTTGCTATAATGTCTACATCGTTTTTGTATTAATAAAAAATCTTTCAAAAACAATGATTGTTATGTCAAATTTGCAGGTTGAGGGAAAATCAAGTTGGCGAGTTCATGCCTAACCTCAAAGCAGGAAGACCCCAACAGATGAAAAACTGATAAAAATTTAAGTTGTGGTGTAATTTAGAGATGGTGAATGCGGGTCATGTGAAATGGGAACTTCAAATGTAACTGGTTGTATAATTCATATTACAACAAAAGTTAACAGAATTTTATCCCATAAATCATATTGCCCGTGTATTGCAACAAAAGTTTCCAGAATTTTCATCCCATCTCGATAGCCCACGCATTGCGTGGGCGGCCAGTCCTAGTACTGATGTAGTTTTAAAATTATAGCGAAACTTGGGGGAATATACAAGAACAATGGCATGTTTTATCTTTGAACACTTCCTTGGATACTAAAAGACACAATAACTTGTTGAGCAGTGAGCACTTGATATGAATCTCCTTACGAAAACTCTGATTTTGCGGAATATTGGATCTTTAACTGAAGAGGAAATCACGCTCAACCTCTTCAATAGCACGAGAAGCAGCGTCTAGCCCGCGGGGTACACTCAACTCGACTTCTAAGCGTCTAGCTCGCAAGGTACACTTAAAAGGTTTGTTTATAAACGTCTAGCCCG
>JAULKK010327041.1:0-11092 GCA_032355705.1 Rubia peregrina | reverse complement strand
GATAATTTACTCCAAGGTCATTGCTTGTTCTTGTATAATCGAGGACGAGTAAAGGTTTAAGTGTGGGGGATTTGATGAGATGTTAAATGCATGCATTTTCCGAAGTATTGAACATCTCTTTTGTTATCTTTTGTTGAAAGATTGCTAGATTTAGGTAGGTTTACATAATAAGGGGTTTAGATAACCATTTTCGGTTTTCGTATCTAACTCATTCATTTTGTAACCTCTTTTGAGTCTAATGGATTTTCGGTCCTTAGGATCATCTAGGTTCCTTTTTGTGAGCTTAATTTATAGATTTCTCGTAAACACTTTGGAGTATTTTAGTGAAGGTCATTCACAAGGATGGAAGAAGATTGAATGTCATGGGTCAAAATGTGGTAGAAGATAAAATGGTCGAAGAAGGAAGACAAAGAAGAGGATGAAGTGTGATCTGGAAGTTTGAACCAAGTGCTAGGAATGATCTGAGAAAAACCAGCCTTTAAGGATGGTGCCATTGGAATCGTCTTCACGAGTACTATAAAAAAACTACAAGAACTCCCAAAACGGATGAACGGTTCACTTGTAGTGACAGAAAGAAGAGAGGGGGGGCAGATTCTACTCCGTGGGTTGCAGCGATGTCTTGCGGCCATTAGCGGATGGATTTGGGAAGCTTTATCTTCATTTTTCATCCTAAAAAACTCCCTACCTTCATTCATACACTCGAAAACTCTGCCCAAAACACTATGGAGCTTTTATTCTTCATCTTTTACCCTATGTTTATCATGGATTCTTGCTATTATGTTATGGGTTTTCATAATCTAGGCTAAATATACTCTTGGGAGCAATTGGTTAGCATTTCTAGTATGAATTTGTGAGATTTGGTTTATCCTATTTTTTGCTTTGATTATGAAGTATGTTTTGTGGTATGTTGTGTGATTAATGCATGATTTAGACTAGAATGATAAACTAGTTGAAGATTGTGAATTGATTATTTGCTAGATTTTTGGTCAAACCTGAAAGAATTTGTCATTTTGTCGATGTGATTATTGTTGGTTGACGTTAGGTTATAATTAGGGTTGGAATTAAGATTGAAGGGATGCCCAGGCTAGGTCCATCCCTTAGGCTCATAGTATAAGCACAACCATGAGTGGTCCGACAAGAATTTCCTCTACAAGGGGTACTGCCACTTCTGCCCCTGCCATAAGTGCTTCTTTGGTCGCTATTCGAACCACCTCTAATTTTTATTATCAATTTATTGGGGATTATCTTCCTAAATCATTCCAATCTATTCCGTTCACCTAAATATGCTACGAATCAAAGAGAGCAAAACCCCCTTTGAAAAATGTCATGATGACTTATAAATAAGAGGGCCGAATCCCATACATCTGCATAAAGATGCCACAATAACTTTTAAACAAGAAAGGTCAAATCCAATACATGTATCCAAAAATGGCACGATGGCTTGTAAATAGTTAAGATCGAATCCCATACATGAATCTAAAATTCCTCAAGGTCTTGCGTACGAAAAGGTCAAACCCCTTACATACATTTAAAATAGTATATAGAAATTTGTGGACACTATCCTCAATACCAATGAGCTCCTTAAAAAGGGTGTAGCACACCCACCACAAATGTTGGTATAGGTCAAAGGATTCCCATTCTATAGGTCAAAGGATTCCCATTCTATAGGTCTAGTCGAGGAGTAGCTTACCCTAAAATAGTTATAGGCTATGAATAGGGACCAAAAATCTGGGAGTAAGGCACACCCCATGAGTCGGAACCTCCGGGTGTTGCTATAAGGCGTAGGGAGCCCCACCTCGGCTGTCATTCCAAATTTCCCTCGAGAGATTCTTAGGGAAAGAACTCAAAAAATGAAATTCAGATGGCTAAGACTATCATAAACCTGTTCAGAAGAGGAAATGGATGGAGCTGATCTACTCAAAAATACAAATACACAAATTCAAGTTTCCGATGACTGAGGTTACTTGGTTACTCCCACTAACGTTGAGTTCAATAGCTGAACAGTAGTAGGCTAGCTCCGTAAAAGTAGTCGAAGAGGTCGAAACCTCATACCATTTCCCTTGAAAGGGATAAACATCACCCTTGATAGCTTCGTTAGTTCCACTAACATTGATTTCACAATCGAACAACAGTAGGCTAGCTCTGTAAGAATGGTCGAAGAGGTCGAAACCTCGTACTCAAAAGGGATAAACATCATCATTGATTGTCCTATAACTTCCGCTAATGTTGAGTTCAACAGCCTAACAACGGTAGACTAGTTTCATAGATGCGGACGAAGAGGTTAAAATCTCATATGATTTCCATCGAAAGGGATAAACATCTTCTGGGGCTGAGGCTCTAGAAGCGATAACTGATGTCCTTCGAGAGGGGAGTAACACACCCTAGGGAAATCAAAGGACATCCTCTTTGACTCTAGAATCATTAATGATGTCCTTTGATTGAGGGGTAGCACACCCTAAGGAAATCACCAAAGGAAATCGAAGGACAACCTCCTCGACTCTAGAATCATAAATGAGGATTCGTACGCCTAGCGTTACATCTAATAATTTTGTTCATGACTTATATGCTCAACGCCACATCTCAAATGATCTTAATTAACGCAGCCTGCTCTGCATTCACACATTCATACGCCTAGTGTAACACTATTATCATCCACGTTAAGAGTGATATGAAGGATAAGATAAGAACAAAACTACGCAGATTGGGTTGAGACCATACTTTGAAGGTACCTCGATATAGCTCTCCCGAGTTACATAAGGGGAGGATTGTCATTTACAGTGGCATGTGCTTCTATTACCTCTTGCAAGGTATTGACTTCCCCATCAGCACACCTATTTTGCTCCAACATTTTTCTAGCATGAGCTTGAAACCCCCTTACCTTGTATGGTCGGTGACTATTATTATGCCAGACTGGCGTAGGGTTTGAATACTGAACACTAATATCACACACCTGCCCCATGCCTTACATACGAGTAGCAAGCTCTCTGCTCGCCCCCGAGTCTCAACACTGAAGACTTGATATCAGAATCCACTTTTATGTGCACGTTGAGCTTCTACTCAAAATTGGTTGTGCTTATCCTCTCACTCTCGAGCTTCGGCCCGACAACCTTTCATTCTTGAGATTTAGCCCGAAGACCTCTCACTCTTAAGCTTCAACTCAAAATTGGCTGCTCATCCTCTCATTCTCGAGCTTCGGCCTGACACCCTTTCATCCTTGATATTTGGCCCAAAAAGCCTCTCACTCTCAAGCTTCTTCTCAAAATTGGCCGCTCTTAGCCTCTCACTCTCGAGCTTTGGCCCGACAGTATTTTATTCCCGAGATTTGGCCCAAAGGCCTCTCACTCTCGAGCTTCTGCTAAAAATGGTTGCTCTCAACCTCTCAACCTATTTTTTTCTTATTATTGAGCTTTAGCCTGAAGTTGGCTGCACTCAGCTTCTTTGTTTTTGTATTGATCTTACAGCACCTCGGTCACATCAGGGGAAATGTACTGAAGCGTAGAGAAGATGGAGATCTAGGCCAACAGTGGCCAAATCAATGTGCCGAGATTATAGTTGCCAAGGATTTTGAAACCTCTTCCTGGATGAGGAAATACTTGTCCTTAGGTTTTCTCTCTTGGGCCGCAGTTTTTCCTATTTATTTAGCAGGAGGCACCCTTTCTCTTGAAGAGGCCGATGCTGATGCCGATGCCTTGTATTTATTCAAAATTTCCAAGATGGATTATAAGTGAAGGAGGTCGATGCCTCTCTTATCTATTTAAGAATACCAAGATGTCTTACAAGCTAAGAAGGTCGATGCCTTTCATCTCAGATGAGGGGAACTCCATTGACAGGAATGCCAGTTGTTATAAATTTGTAGGGACTCTGGATTTTCATCGCATCCTGGGTTTTCATAAAAAAATCTCCAAAATCCCAACTCTCCTCGAGACTCTTAACATAGGGCTCCCCCGAAACTCCTGAGGACCTTACTTTCAAGGGAGTTTCACAGGTTTGGGCCACCCCAATCTTGAAAGAGTTCTTAGTGGGTAATTTTACTATTCCTACACCTTATGAGGGAGGATTTCCTATGATCAGTTGTTCCCTCCGCTAGAGACTGGTTGGAGTTCCGGGATTCTCTGATTCCCACGAGTGGGTTCCATTAATTATATGGATTCAGGTTTTCTCCGATGACCAGATTTTTCCCCCTTTGGAAAAAAATCTTTTAGTGTACTTCAAGATGACATTCTATATCGACGAACATGGAGAATACTTTCTATCTTTCACTTAAATGGAATTTTTCACTTGCTAAGCGATTGTCTTTCTCACTCTTTTTCCTTTCGCATGTGTCTTTCTATATACTGAGCCAATGACACTCATTTAAGAAAACCAAATGCCACATTGAGAACCGAAGTCTCAAGCCCCTCGAATAAGGCTCTATTTGGGAGAACTTTTTAGCTTTTGTGCCTATTAGCAAAACATTTTTTGGAGTTTGGTAAACTGCTAAAAATAGCTTATTTTGAAAGAGGACGCTATTTTTGGAGGAAAAGAAGAAACTTGTCTCCCTCTACTTTCAAAGATAAGCCAGTTTTGCTTATAAGCACAACTCTGCCCGACGGAGCCTAAGCCTCCTCAAAAGAACCATTGATTTTCTGTGGGATTTGATAATACATAGTCTTGAGTGGCCCATTAATAATGAGGCATATGTCAAAATAATGAATAATCATAATAATATTGGAAATTGGCCTACCTGGCCCAATTGGATTAAAGAGCATTATGACCCAATGTAAACCCTAGGGTTGCTAGAGTATATATAATCAGGTATGTGCTCTCTCAATCTAAGGGCCTCTAATGTCCATTCATCAATAATGTTTGTCTCTTGAAATTTCTTGGAAGATTGGTCAACCCGTCCTATCTCTCCACATAGTCTTCATTGATACAACGCAATCCCAAAAATATTTCTGGAGTCGGCTCCAGGACTGGTTCCGGCGCCATAGGGAAAGGTGGAGGTGCCACTGGATACTGATGTATATTTCCAAGAGTGAGATTATAGCCAATAACCCAATATTTAGCATAGCTATATAGTTCCAACAATTATCATGTTCATGGCCCACAACTGACTTAGCATAAGTAATATTACTCAAATATACACCAATATCAAGCTATATTCACAATCCTAACAGTCCAAGTCAACACATTGAACACAAACATACCATACAATATTCATAAATCTCACAAATTCACAAAAAATACCCAAAATTGGAAATTCAAGTGTATGAAATTGAGAATTGTACCAAATGTGAGTAGAGAAGGGTTAAATTTGTAAGCTCACTAAAAATCCAAGCTTTAACAATGAGTTCTTGAAAAATTTCCAATTTCTAGGGTTTTTGGATTTTTAATTTTTGGGTAATTTGAATGTGTTCTTGGTGTGAAGAGGATGTGGGGATTGAAATAGGATGGATTCCAGTGTTATGGTGGTGATTTATGGCCGGATTGGTGTTAAAATGGTGGTGAAACGGTGGTCTAGAGGATGAATTACGGCAGAGAGAAGGAGAAAATGCATGGAGAAGAATGGGTTCTGCCCATTTTTTTAATATTTTGAACCCGACGCAGTGTCACGGCCCGTGACAACGATGTTAAAATGAGACCAAAGGCCAGTCTTCTGTCGCGACTCTCGACATAATGGTCCTGGGATTTGCATTTTTTAGAAAATTTTCTAAATCTTGTTGCGATCGTGACAGAAATATTGCGACCTGTAGGGATCCATCGCGACCTGCGACACAGTGCATCTGGGAGTTCAACTTTGACAAAAAAAATTGAATCTTATCACTACTCGCGATAAAGTATCTCAACCCGTGACAGAGGTTTTCTAGAAGTTTTAAACTTCCCTGTTTGTCGCAACCCATGACATGTCTGTCGCAACCCGAGACAGAGTTTACCTCCCAACAAGTATAAAATTTTGCACCAACTTTCAAATCTTTCATTTCTTTCTCATTTCCTTCATTCCTTCATCTATCCAATCCATTGTACTTTTCTTGCTACAACATCAGGGAAAAACACAAAAGCGAAAAGAAAATGATACAAGAACGAAAAACAATGACAAAATCCAAATTGAAGCAACATCAACCAAAGTCACAAATGGTAATCCGGATGATCAAAACCTAGTTTATTTAACGTCATCGTCACGACTTACTCCCATAATTGGTTTTATGCACAAAATGAACCGAGGAGACCTGTCTCTTTTCCTCGACCAGGGACAAAACTTTCATGATCCACATCATTCCCCAACAGAAGTCGACGTACATAACCTAGGGTTTCTTCATACTCCTTCAACAGGCCCAACAACTCCCTTTTTTCTCCATGGTAATCTCAATTGAATGAGGAGTCAGAGGTTTCTCTCCTTCGCCAAGAGATGAACATTTAAGAACCTTTGATGGTGGTTTCAACTCTACCACCGAATTCTTCACACGAGGAGTTACTTCTTGGTAGGGGGTGATTTTACAAAAGTTGGATGCAAACTAGGGTTGATATTAAAAATGGAAAAAAAAGGTCCTCCAAATGCGTCCTCTAGGGTATTTAAATTATTTTTATTTTATTTTTTAAGGTCCAATTTTTTTTCAAAAAATAAATTTGAGAGTACACATTCTCCAAATGCGTCATCTAGGGTATTTAATTTTTGTAATATCCATTTTTTTAAAAAAAATTAAAATTTGAGAGGACGCGTTCTCCAAATGCATCCTCTAATATTCTGCTATTTATTTTTAAAAATATTTTGCTATTCGTAATTTTATTTGTTTTTTAAAATTGAGAGGACGTATTTGGAGAATGCGTGCTCTAATATTAATTATATATATATATTAGTTTATTGTTTTCTGAAACTTTGAAGAAAAAAGTAAAAATGAAGTTTACGCATTCTCCAAATGTGTCCTCTAATATTAATTAATATTTTTTTAGTTTCTAGTTTTCATAATTTAGAAAAATAATAATATATGTATGTTTATTCTAATGCATTAATCTTTTCCCGAATAACCTAGTATTATTTTGTTTCGAATAACCTAGTGTTATTTTCCTTTAAAAAAATATGTTTTGCTCGATAATTATTATTTTCAATATAAGAAATAAAATAGTAGTCATATTCAATGTTAATTTATTTTGAGGACGATAATAATAACAAAATATGAATTCATTCCTTTTATGAATTGGTAGAAATGTACGTACACGTCTCGACTGTACTAATGATGCCCTCCGCAAAGTTTTCCACCTGTTCCACATGGCGGCGGACGTGTGGTGCGGGATGTGCATCTTCTTACATGCACATGAGTAGACGTTGTTAAGTCTTCATCCTGAATTCCCTCTGATAAATTCTCCTCCATATTGTCTCCAGCTTCATCATTGAAATGATCTTGTACTTGAGGACCACTATTTGTATGGAATGGAGGAGTCGGAGATATATGTGCATGACTAGTAGTTGGAGTACGGTATGAAGCAGAATCAACCAGAGTAGTGGTGGAGTGTGAGGGTCCAACATCTGACGGTCCAGCGTCGACTAGACTAACATGTGAAGGTCTGGCTTTAGAGGAACCAATGTCAGGAGTAGGTCTTCTTGGGAAGCGTCAGCGACAACCATGTCGGCCAGGAGGAGCTGGATTGTGGCTTCTGATGTCATTGTACCTGACACCGGGGGGAGGTCCCTCGGTGTTCACATGTGGCTGATAGAACCGCACTCTTGAGGGCTCATGCGCATATTCTAGGGCACATATGGCATCTTCAAGGTTGTCCCTAATAACTTCTTCTTAAGGTGGGGAGACATGTGTCCAAATTAATTTAGGTCCTGAGCTGCATGCTAGACATAACCTGCATCTGCATATATCAGATAAACATGTTAGATACAATGAAATGAAGAAATTTTATGTATTATTTAAATGTTATTGGACAAAACTAATGAATACCATATACTCCAAGGTTACCCCACCTCCATGAAACCCCCCTATAACCGTCGGGCACCTTCCTGGCCGGTAAATCATTGTCACGGTGCTACGGAAATACCACTCCATGTATTCCCGATCCGGTGCATATGGATCTGCTACTCCAAGCATCGGGGCTCCGTGCTTTGCCTGATGTTCCCATGCCTAAACATGTGTGCTCTTTACAATTCCCCAATCCATATTCAACCCCCCCTCCCCACGGTCTCTTGAATGAAGAATTTTTTGTTCATCCCTAGGCACTAATTGTATAGGTATTGTTTGGATGAAGCTAAATTTCCTGAGTACACGATGGACATGATGACTTTCGACGATGTGCCAGCATATAAGGTTGACAGTCAATAGCCAATTGTTGCTACCGGCTGTACAATATGGCGGGAGATGTTGCATGACATCTTCAGAGTATGGCTGCCAAATAAAATGACATAAAAGAAAAAGTTTTTAGTAATAAGTAAAAAAATAAGTTTCATATCACTGGTGTACAGGAGAGGGAAACTATTATATACCTGACTGACGTGGAGGGATGTGAGCTGATCACGGTACACTTTAAGCACATGCATTGGTGATCATGATAAATCATATCGGGCTCTCCACCTATGGAGGACCGAGTGAAGAACATTAGTTATTGTTAGTAAGGAAAAGGTTGTGAACATTGCATTTTCAGTTATTGAATACAAACCTGGACCCAACAACACTCATATTGTCGATCACTGGAAGTCGTCTGGCGTGGCGAATGGTCGATATTAGCTCCCACGCCCACAACTATCAAAGAATATAATCCATGAAAATATAATGTGAGGACTAAATATGAACATGTGACAAACTAACAAGTTGTGATTGCAATGTTACTTGTAGCAGGACTAGTGGCCCGAATATGGATTTCGTCTGTAGAATTGCAGCGTCACATAAGTTCTTGTACAAGTGTGCCAAAATGGCACTCTCCCAACTGAACTGTCATGCCGCATCTAAGTCCATGATTGTCGACAAGTACAGGAGAGGGATCTGATACCCCGATGTGTCAGACATAAGCATTCCACCAACCAAAAAAAGAATGAATACCCTCGCCCGCTGCTGACAATCTACCTCTGTAACATCAACAGGAAGTGGACTATGCAGCACGTTACCCAACCATGAGGCTTTATACGACCCCCGTTGATGGAATCCAAGGTCCCCTAATGACGGTCTGATACAATACATATGGACCTAGAATCATTACCTACCACATGGTGTCGTAACTTGAGCATGAACCAGTCTCAGCTCTCAATAGTCTCAGCATCTACTATTGCATAGACGAAGGGCAATACAGAATCTTTTGTGTGGCCTTGTACGCACCTCTCAGAAAAGTACCATCCACACTGATCACAGGCCTTCATTGGCGAAAGGCATCGATAGCCTGACCAAATTCCCAGAACACAAACTTGAACTCCCTACACCCGTGACCATGTACTCTATCAGGTACGTATGCCCAATCAACAACTGTGGTAGGATTATCTCTGAGCAACTCATCCATAAATGTGGGCAAACTCTCGAAGGATTCCTTCAAGGTTTCGAACGCCAAATCAATAGCCTTTTGTCGACCGTACCACGCCTTCTTGAACAAAATGGTCACTTTTAACTCCTTTTGCACATGCTCTATAACAGCTTTGACCGTGAAGGAGGGGTTGGTCTCAATCTGATAGAGAATGGAGCAAGCGATCATCAACGATGTCACATTAGTGTTACCATCTGATTGGCCAGTATCAATACAAGAGTGACTGATTGCCCTACCAGCACTTGTGGATGGCTAGGAGCAGTCGAGCTGGACATATGTTGTAGGTTGACTCGACTCACCAACGACATGAGATTCTCCAAAACCTTAGCAATATTCAGGGGTTGGGATGGTAGGGCATGTCGTTGATGTATAATTATGAACATTGCTCAACAACGACATGAAAGTGCCCGGCCCAACATCACCACGACGTTCAAAGGAGTTTGATATCCTTTCCAGCTGAATGTAAATATCGGCTGAGGACAGGGACATTCTATCAACTTTATCGAAGAAGGTCTCCGTCGAATCATCATCTTCAGATCATAACATCGATGATGTATATATATATATATATACAAACCAATCATCTCAGGACAACGACAAAATATTCTCACAAGAAACCCCTCACATCGAATGCCAAGCCGTCTCACAATTAAATCAAATAATAGAGAGTGGTTGTAAAGCCCCAGATCCAGGACCCACTTGTTGAATGCAAGTATCGAGTCGGACTGGGCATGCTACCGAGAATCCACCGGATCGGATAACTCAATTGCAGTAACGAGCAAATACATTTATGCGGAAGTAATTTAGAAAAATCCAAACCTAACTTACTCTTACAGTGAAAGTCTTAATACAAGAGTTTAACTTAAATACAAACAAAGTTCTAAAGGATAAAGGACAAGTTTTACATTAATATTTTACATAACTGTAAAACAACCTAAACTAAAATATTCTAAGGTTCATCCAGGATCCTTCCCCAAAAGAAGTAAAGGCAACAGTGCACTTTACTCTAATTGCTCAGCTAATCATGTAAAGTTTGTTTAAACTAGTGTAAAGCTCCTTGCTTAGTGAGGTTCCATCGCCAATAATTATTACCATATTAAATTTAGTGATCACATAAAGCAAGTAGCCACATAGATCCTAGCACATAGTAAAAGGATACAGGTGGTTAATACCAAGTTGCAGTCAAGTGCCTATATGGCCACTCTGACTAACATACAAGGCATAACCTTTTTCAGTACCGAAGGCTATCAGATTCAGGAATCCACATTCGTCAATCACGCCCAACATGTTCAGTTACGAGCTCGTATCAGTACCATATGGTTATGCTAGCATACCAGAATCGCCACGAGTAGCCGATCGATCATACGGTCCGGTCAATACCATTCCCATCTATTTAGATCAAACTACAATCGCGTCGGGGACCACCGATAAACAGAGTCAAGTAATCAAGTAGCAAGCAATCAAATTTGACACGGCAAGATAAAGTACAAGCCGGTCATCTACATATAATCAGTACATAGTATCATAACAAACAAACACAATCCATTTAGTTTCACAATAATTAAGCATAGTGTGATAAAGTACACACCGTGCTTAATTAGTATGA
>JAULKK010327032.1:0-11092 GCA_032355705.1 Rubia peregrina | reverse complement strand
AGCTAGACGCTTAGAAGTCGAGTTGAGTGTACCCTGCGGGCTAGACGCTGCTTCTCGTGCAACTTAGGTGGTTGGGCAAAATTCCACCTCGGTTAAAGTACCAATTTTCCGCAATCCAGAGTCTTCGTAAGGAGATTCATATCACTTATCTTGTATAAATGTATGAATTGGTTCAGTGCTTAGACAGGGTATAGTGTGTATAAGTGTAATCAAGTTTGTTGATTCTTCGTACTTAATTTCATTAATGGGATACTTTTAGGTGTTGATCGACTAAAGGAGTCATTAGTGAGCTTAGGAATATATGTCGAATTCACTCTTGTAAACTACTATCAAAGAAGGACAGAAAATTTATCTTCACAACAAGTAGTAAAAGTATTGAATATGTTGTATGTTCAAGGATAGATAAGAGGTTTGGAAGTGGAAATCAATTGCGTCCAAGGTCTCATAACTTGTGTTTAATATCTTCTTAGTAGTTTGTTGCATATTTACTAGATTTACATTGCTTGCTAGTTAATTTGTCTTTAAATTCATAAATGAAGGATTTCGATATGAAGACCATAAACGATCATCTAAACCCTTCGTAATGCAACTCACATAAATCTAGCAATCTACCATACAAAAGATAATCAAAAGATACGTTAAATGTTTTATAAAACACATGCATTTCACATATCATCAACCAATTAATAGGGAGCAGTTAATAAGTTTTAAATGGGAAGTTATACTTAAGAGCATATAAAACAAGACATCAATCCATATCTAGATATCATTTGGTAATTATGATCTTGATTATGTAAACGGAGTTGTACTTGACAGACTTTCTTCCTTTCCTCATTTAGAATATAATAGTTAGCTCCCTTTTTATAGCTTTAATCCTAACAAGTGGTATTAGAGCTTCTAGCTCCTTGCCATCCATGGCAGACAATAAATGTTCCATGTCTTTGGAGAACCACATTAACGACATGGAGGTTCATTTCACCAACGCAACCGAATAAATGAGGCAAAATTTGGAGCTCAGTCGCAAGAATCAAGGAGAATTGGAGATTGCAATCAAGGAGATAAAAGCACACGCAAGGAGCACATATATCAAGATCGAAGAAATTAGAGCGATGATTTTGAAGATGAAGAAAGAAAAGAGCAAGGAACCCGAGAAAGAAGGTTTCAGTCGAAGTGCAACTGGAGTAAATCTGCTATGGAGAATCGAAAAAATATGTATGGTTATCAACCACGGGATATTATTATATTAATATAATTCATATCCCTAGGGTTATAAATTATTAAGGAGAGGATTGGAGAGATAAAATTGGCCTTAGTTAAACTGTGAGTCATGTTAAATCTGTGACCAATAGGCCTAAATGGGACAACACTTCTCATAAGCATTCTATGGATAAAAAATTACGGAAATGTTGGAGATTACAAAGGCACAAATGAGACGTTTAAGAGGATTTCACCTCAGGAACTTCAATTTGGGGAAGAACATAATCTCTACTTTAAATGTGGTGAGAGGTTCACCCCACTACAAGAGAAGACACCTATTATTTCGCTCCCTTTACCTCGGTCTTTTTGTTAATACCAAATAACCGAGGTAAAAAGTTCTTTTACCTTGGTTTTTTTTTCTGAAGTAAAATATATCATTTACCTCGATAATCAAAAAACCGAGGTAAATAATTGGTTTTTTTACCTCGATTATTATCTGAACCGAAGTAAAAGGTTAAAAAAATTGAAGTAAATAATGTTGCCGAGGAATGTGCGATGTCACACATGTTGTTTTGACAGGTGTCCCGATTTTGCATTATATGTCGTTTGTCGCACATGTTGTTTTGATAGGTGTCCCAATTTTGCATTATACGTCGTTTGCAGCGACATGTGATCCGATTAACTATCAAAGTCGTTGATATGTGAAATATATGTTAAAGTAAAGAATTTGATGGTGTTAAGGAAAAATGAAAGCAGAAGATGGTTGTCATTCGTTACTCCCCGTTTCAGCATCTCTCTCCTCCCAATATCCCTTCATCACGATTAATTCAGGGGTATGTAATAAGGCAATGCGGCATTATAGTAATTAGCAATCATTGTGCTACAACCACCATAAAAATCAGAATTAACTTTCGTAAACTTCCATCACACCATTTGTTCAATGGTTTTAAATGGTAGAATTATTAAATAGTTTTATAAAATCATGAACAAATCAAATCGTGCATATACACAGTCAATTATATAATGTTCAAATAAGATAGTCAAGTAATTTGCAAATCAACATTCATGAAAATATCAATACAAGTTTAAAATAAATTCAAATAAAAGTTGTCTAAGTTCCATATAAGTGAAAATACAATAAATTCAATCACCTCGAACAATGATGAACTTGAAGATGATTGGCCCCCCAACTCATAGCACCTCGAAGAACAAGGTGTCCCCGATGCATAGGTTTTCTCCTAAGGAATTCTCCAAAACCCTTTGAGGAAAAGGCCTTGATCTTACCTTGCCCCGAGTAGTTCATACGCCACTCTGTCCCGTAGCATCTCAGCACTAAGGAAGTTTTCTCAGTCGGCAAGAATGGTACAATCTCACATTGGATGTACTAAGATATATTAAAAATATTATTTAGAAATTTGCATTTATATATACACACACTTGGTGGCCCCAACAATTTTGGCCCACCAAGTAACCGGTCAACCGTTCGAGATTACTTAAAAACAAATTTCGCAACACAAATTTTTGCTAGTTCAAGATTGATTGCCACAATACACCATATTTTTTGTGTGCTACTGATACTTCTTTTCAAACTTTGTGTGTATGTTAGGTTCAATATTTGGGAGTGAATAACATTGAAATAACATAGCTAACATTAAGGTTATAAATTAAGTATTAAATATCAAAATACATAAATAACGTTCTTGTTCCAAATACGATACAATATGGAAGTAGACCGATCTTAAAAACTACAGGGCCGGTGTGATCGACATTAAAAACTCTAGGGCCAGTATGATTGATCAGTCCCTCGCCAATCAGAAACTACTCCCAACCCTTCGGCATCAGGCTCTTTAACATCATGTTCCCCAAGTAATGCATGTGGTACTCCCTTCCGTTGCCCCTGAGCACAATTGACAACTTCAACGGAGGTAGAAGATCTACAATATGGCTAGAGACGTAATGAATTTAATCAATAAAGTCATGTTCAGTTAATATGAAAGTAAAGTACATAAAAAAAATTTTGTAAATAAAATTAATATGTGACAGGGATAACTTACCAGGATGGAACATCCTCGAAATTAATCTGCGTCAGGGTGTGGATGAAATGAGGAATGATTTTGCCAAATGTAGCTTTCAGACGTTCATTGTCCGAATCACTATGGATTTGTTAATCAATGAAATATGTATAAATTAAATTTGAATATTGGTAATACAAGCTGGCTAGGAAACACAATTTAAATATAAAAATTAAATTTCTCACCATAATGGGGTCGAGACAAGAACTAGCATTGCTAGATATAATTCTTGAAATTCATATTTTAATGATTCATTACAATTCAATTAGCAAAATATGTTAATCAATTAATATATGTATGTAACATGTCAAAGCGAAAATGCACAAGGTTTGGTTTAATCGAATGGTTAACTGATCATTATTCTACGTCATATGCTGAGTCATCTACAAAAATATGAGTAATCGACGTCGTACATCAAATGGTGAAACCGAATGGGTAACCGATCTGTGTTCAACATCTTATGCGACATGAACAGCTGAAATTATGAACAAGCAACGTCACACACTAGTCGTTCTAACCAAAGTATAAATTATTTATAGGCGACGTTGCATTAATGAAATGGGGGAGAATCTAACAACAACAACAACAACAAATAGGCAAACATAGAGGACTTAAACCAAAAACCAGTTAGCCATAACCTAACCGACATTCTTTCACCCCAGAAACTTATCGATGAATCATAATCCATAGACACATCTTACATGAAGCAAATAACACATTCACACACCATGTGCATAACAATTACAATTGTAAATTAAAAAACAAAAGTAAAATTACCAAATGTTGAAACCATACCTTTAAGAGGATTGGCAGGAGGACTGTTGGAATTCGATGGAAAGTTGAATGTTTAAAGTAATGTATGAGGTGGGCTCCATATATATAGTCATTATGGTCTTTGTGTAGTCTGCCACATACGTTGCATGCTTGTCGACATGATCGATACAATACCAATGGCATGGGGACATCAGCTTGTCTGACTATGGGCCTATTCATTTCAGTTCACTTGCGTAGCGAATGGGCAGTTGTCAGGCTACCTAATCAACATCACTTATACCATAATTTTTTGCAAAATATTACCGACATACCATCGATGTCGGTCATCAATTTTTTGGACCCCAATAATTCAGCCCACTAGGTTATCAAGTGGGCCTATCACTGACCAAAATGCACATAAATAATTTTTAAAATGGTAAAGAGTTAATTAGACATTAGTAATTGATATTGTCAATGTTAATGAACTGCATTAATGTTCGGTTCAAATAAAATTAATTTCAACAGAAACGATGAACATTTATGTTTTTCCAATTAGGTCCCTCGTAGATGGTGGTGGAGGAAAACTGTAAAATTGAATATAACAATTAATCTAAATATCATGTCACAATCGTGTTGTTACGACTTATGCATCAAGGTCACATGGTAATTTTTCCTCGTTTTCATTATTATTTCATTAATAACTTTACTATGAGCATTGTTAATTTGGAAGATAAATTCCACCTCACCAAAATCAGAAGAAAGTACACATTACGGGTTTTTAAAATTTAATTTACTAGATAAGAAAAATCCAACCATTATTTTCACTAAATTCTAATACAAGGCCTGCAGTTAATAATTTAGTATATGATTATTAACTAGTATGCTAGGGCTAATCAGGAGATTTTGTAAAAATCTCCGTGGGATCATGCCAGTTTCAATATAACTATCAGGGATCTTTAATTAACAAAGGTCCCGTGAACGAAGATTGGAATCCAATTTGGGCGTGCCAAATTACTTTTCATTTTTTCCTAAATATGTCCCTCTAACAAAGTGACAACAGTCGCAAAGCAACCACAGATACCCTTATCTAATTCACCAAGTCACGATAACGATTTTCCATTTCTGTCTTGCTTTGGTCAATGGAACGAGACCACAACCGCCTCAGAAAGTGTAAGACAAAACAATGCCATGAACCCCCCAACTTCCTCAAATGCTAGCTATAGAGCCGCGAATCGGAGAATACGCGTACTGCCCACCAGAGGTGGTAACTGGGGTAATCGTCCATCATTTTCCTAGTAGTGTGTTTAAAACCTTACTATGAGCGTAATGAGAACGATAATTTCCACCGAATTGAATCAAGTGAATTTACATTTGCCATGTCTTTTGTGAAATAAAAACCTAATGAAATCCCATCCATATTTTCTAAGAAAGTACTAGTACTAGGTCTACAGTAAATTGTAGGTGATAAATCATAAGCATATTTACAAGGATCATATGGGAAGATCTGCTCGATATCTATCTGGGGATCATAAAACCAGTAATTCTAATACTGAACTCATGCCCAAGCTATGGGTGACCAAGGTTATTTTTGGGAGTATCGTAATTGAGTTTGGTATTACTGGTGAATTTTGTATTTTTTTGCACATAAGTCCCTACAATGAATTGGAAGAAGTCTAAATCCAAAATTGGACGTATCAATTTGTTATTTGCACGTACATGAGTATTTTGTTCCCGTTTAGCATGAACATGTCGTGTAAAAAGCCCGCAATCCTAAAAGTAAGTTTTGAACGATAATTTTCAAAAATTACACTTTGGCCCATAAAACGACGTCGCATAAGGTTCGCATTTACCAAACTATTTACCGGCACTTAATTGACGACGGTTGAAATGAAATTTCCAGCAGGAAACCAAATTTTCAGCCAAAATTTTGGACAAAATTTCCCCCTCAAACCCATCTCTTTCATATCATATTCAAAAACAAGAATTCAGTTCTCCTCTCCACCACATGACTTCCTACTACCCGAACTACACACCTTCCTCTCCATTCACAACATTTCAATTACTTAACCTAACCTACACTCTTCTCCTAAACATCAACAAGTAACTTGGGATGGAACATCTAGGGGTTCAAATTATTTGAGGTAACTTCCCTTCCATTCCATGTTCCTTAGCAATTTTATGAACATACCACCGATCTACATATTTTTTCCCATTCAGTAGTGATTGAATATTTCATTAAGTATGTTGACTGCGGTTCAAGTTATATAGTTTATATTGCTTGTGTTCCCAATATCATGCCATGTTTTTAAGAAGTGAGAAAAAAATGTTGATGTTAAGGTTGATTGTGAAAAATAATGAAATTTTAGTATGAACACAGGTTGAATGTGTAACGTCGGTTAATGCATCATCAAGTATGAGTGATGATCGAATGGCTATCGAAGTTGAATTCGACAGGAACTGGCTGGAATACATACGAATATTTGACGTCACTGGTTATTCAAATTCTGCGACTTCGGTCATTTCATCTTGCGACGTCGCTGAGCATTCCATGTTAAGATTTATGTCGTATATTCTCAGATTTATTATTTGTACATCCATTGTTGCATATGCATATGATGTAATAGGATAATGACAGTTATTCACAATAATCTTTTGTGTTTTAATATATTAGTAATGTCAATTTTTGCAAATGAAATGGTACCGCTATCGATCAACGATTTGTTTCATAATAAAATATTAAATATTATAAAACTGTACTAAAAATGATGCCTAGCAGAACCTACCGACATTGGTCACAAAACCTACCGACGTCGGTTCAAAACTAAGGTAAAAGGTTAATTTTTTACCTCGGGTCATACTCGAAGTAAAAAGAACCTTTTATGATCCGCGACATCCCTTAACATCAAAACGACGTTGACTAGGATGATGTCGCAACTTTTCCTAACCAATCATATGCCTTCATGCTAGGGTTAACGTCGCTTTCATGTATATGTCAATGTCGTGTTAAGCGATGTCGCAGGTATAATATACCATTTGCCTAAGTCGGTCACAAAACCTACTAACGTTGGTTCAAAACTGAGGCAAAATGTTCTTTTTACCTTGGGTATGACCCGGGGTAAAAAATACACTTTTTACTCCAACTACATTTACCTCGGTTTTTTCATGGATAAAAACCAAGGTAAAACCCTTGTAGAGCCGAGGTAATATGTTTTGTTTCTTGTAGTGCCCCTGGGCACCATTGTATGTACAAACGGGTATACCAAATTCTAGGATGTGAATCATTATCTCCGGGTGAAATTATGATTAAAGAAGAGGAAGAACATGAGAGTCTGGAGGATGATGAACCTGAATTGCCGTCCCTAAAGACAGTTGGAGGGGATGTGAATTCTAGAATCAACACTTTGAATATATATGGAATGATTAAGGGCATGAGGTAGTTTTTTTAACCCAGCCTTCATTAGAATTATAAGTATGAAATGATCAGAAATAGGCATTTCCTAGTTATTATTGCTGATAGTTGTCAGATATATGGGGCTGGTTTGTGTCCGCAAGTGGTTTTGAAGATCAGGGATCATGAGTTTTCATTTGATCTCAAGGTTATGGAGTTAGGGGCGTGGATATTATATTGGGTGTTGGTTGGATGAAACGTTTTTGTCCCATCACATTTTATTTCTAGGCACGAAATGTTTCCATATACTGTCATGGTTATCATTGGATGTTGCAGGGATCTACTAAGCAGACATATATTAACCTTGTGAAACATTTTAAAGGAGAGGATCTCAAGAAAAGGAAGTTATTCATGGTCAAGTTAAAAGAGGTGGAGGAGAATGTCACTAATGAGATGGTTTTTTTTGCTCGTTTAACACTTTGATGCTCATTTTAATAATGTTTTGTTGGTAGATAGATAGATTATTAGGTGTATACCAAATAGGGGAGGGGAGGAAGAATCACCTTGTGTAGTTATTCAACTTAATTTCCTATCTTGTCAGCATTTAATGTCTAGTCTATTTTACCTCTATGATTTGGTCGATTTCTATATGTTTTGTGTGCTTGATTCAAGGCATTATTGGAGAAGGTCATTTGCAAGAATGGTAGTGTCTTGAAGACCATTAATGAGATGTGAAATGTATGTTTTTATAGAGCATTTAACATCTCTTTTACTATGCTTTTGTTGGTGGACAGTTAGATTTAGATAGGTTTTGCACAATAGGGAGTTAAAACCACCTTCTTTGGTTTTCTTGTTCAATTTCCCTATTTCGTGAGCCAATTATAGATCTAAACAGATTTTTCCCTTATGAGTATTTAGATCCTTTTTGGTGAGCTTTAAATTGTAGATTACTGATGAGAGAAGGTCATTCGGAAGGATGATACTAGATTGAAGGTCAATCGTAATATTGTTGGAAGGATGAAGGTCATTGAGCTAAAATGGTAGAAAATCGAAGAGTGTGGAAAAGGAAGGAATTTTTTTTGGATAACCCTAAGAGGCACAAACCATGAAGTTTTGCATGGCCATGCCATAAGAAGATGATCAAGGAGTAAGCCAGGACACGGGTCGTGCAGATCCGCACAACCCTTACAATTAGGTGGTGAAGGAACATACTCCAGGATATGAGTCTTGCAGTCCACATGACCCTTACAAGCTGGATGTGGAGGAACGAGCTCCATGCTTCAAGATACGAGTCGTGCAGATCCGCACAACCCTTAGAAGCTGGAGGTGGAATGGCTTAGACTGTACTACTCTGAATCATGCCATGACTGCTCCAGCTTACGGCCTGTGCAGATCCGCACAGACTGTAGCGCACGACCTGTACAAAACAACACGACTTGTGCCACCTTGCTGACTAGGGTTTGATCAGTGGGATTTTCTTTCTCTTTCCACTATTTAAAGTGGTCTTATCCTTAGGGATTAAAGGAGAGGTTGTCATATAGATCCAGAAATCAAATTTTCATCTTTTTATTCATTCAATAATCTTTTTTCTTGCCATTTAATATATTGAATGCTATGTTTTTAAATATTAGTAGTTTAAATTTATGACTTGGGATATTTGTAAGAATGTATTAACTTTAGATTTGTAAGACTATAATATTCTTGTCTATTTATTTTGTTATAAATATCATGGTTAATTTGTGCTTGTGCTTTTTTCTATAATTATTGTAATGAATGTGATTAGGATGTACACCTAGTTAGATTCTTGCATGATCTAGTATTAGGCTAAGGAAATGGCCGGGGAGTGTTAGACTACTATGTTTTGCTTGTAGCCTTGCGAGTATCAGGGTGGTAACATGAGCCTGTGAGATACTGGGGTGGTAATAGAATAGTCTTGTAATTGGATTAGCTTGCGACTTATATTTGGTTCATCCGGCAATCAGGTAAGGTGTTATTAAATTCTCGATTGGGGTTGTAGGTTAATACTCGAAGGGCGTATTCTTAGTTTGTGGAGACTAAATGTTGTGCCAAACTTAGAGTTATCATGAGATACTAATATCCTAAGTAACACACTATGGGCTTAGGATGGGTGATCCGCACTCTTCGGGGTCATTAATAACCCCGACATTTTCACAGGAGAACAGTTACTAACCCACGGAGCACTGGGAGATCAAAGATAGAATTTTCATGTTGCTCCCATGCTCACTACCAACTACTAGAGAGTAGCTAGTGGCAAGTCTGGGGTCGTCCACATAGATGCTATAATTGGAAAGTTAACTAAGCATGACTCACAATCGGACCTCACTCCGATTGTGTGTCGGGAATAGCTAGTTTTATAAACATGGGCTTTCAAGGGAGGATATGTGGTCGTCTATAAACTACTAATCATCCAAAATAAGAGATCAAAATATATTAAACTAGCCTTGGGGATATTTGCGCAACATGACCCGTAAGTGATTTTGATCATAGATTCTATCACATATAAGACACATAAACCTATCTTATGCCTATGTCACATAGTGTGGGTGATAGTTTCCACTTTTCAATGTCTGTCACACAAAGGTACGTAAGCCCATTTGATCCTATCAACACCGCCTCCGTAATCATCGATGATCAAAGGAATTAGGGTGTCATTCCTCTTTCCCTGTAAGGAAATACATCTGGGTCACTCCACTATGGACACTATCCCTAGGCCTATAGAGGCAAGGGAATCGGCTTCTCACAATGACTCTTGGGTTGAAACGACGATGGTCGCTACACGACAACCCCAGTGCTACAAACTATCATGCCGTATCTATCAAGGTCCAATCCGGTCAAGTTAGGCTATGATTCATGATCATATATGAATATACTCACAAAACTGGTACTCACGAACCTACAATATGCCTAACCTGACACTCCCAAGGAGCAAACAAGCCTAGCACAATACATATTACATATGAAGCCATGGTGCATCATAGAATCTATATAACATGCATCTCACAAGAATAATAAGCACAAGTCAAACATGAATATTCATGAACATGGCATTGTAAACCTACTTAAATCTAGCAATCAATCATATAAAAGCTACTAAAACATGTGCTAAATGCATCCGGAAACACATGCTTCTAGCATCTCATCAAATCCCCCAAACTTAAACTTTTACTCATCTTCAAGTAAATAAGAAAAGCAAAGATCCAAGAGAAACATAGCATGCAAAAAATTCCCCAAAACATTCAACATTTATTCCTAGACTACCTCGGTTCCCCCAAAAATATAAGAATCTCACAACTCTCACATCCCAAAGGAAATAAGAAAATCTATCTAACCAACATACCAACTCAAAGGTGAAGTTCACAAAATATGAATGTGTGAAGCTAAGTTGCTCTACCAAAAGAATTATCAAAGGACAATCCAAGAGAAGCATAGGATAATTTTTCAATTTCTCTCATTTTGCCTATGAGCCCTTTTGAGTTTCATCCTATCATCCCACAATTTATTTTTCTTTTCAAAGCTCACTTCTCACCTTTTTCCACATCATTTGTCCTCTCTCTTTTGCTTAGGCTTTTCAACCTATCCGGGCCTTTCCTGTTGTTGTCTAAGTCCCCCTTTCGGGTTTTCGACTTAGTAGGGTATATTTTATTTTTCAATTTATTTCATG
>JAULKK010327022.1:0-11092 GCA_032355705.1 Rubia peregrina | reverse complement strand
TCACTTTACTCTATTATTTATAATTATAGTAGTTTTACAAAATTATTTTTTATTTTATATATATATATATATTCCAGAATGATAAACTTGTTTATGAAAAAAATTAATGATGGATATGTTGAATTAAACTAATTATTTTTATGATTTTTTCTCAACAAAATGGGGCAAAAATACAAACGGTTAAAACGGGTTGTTTTGGATCAAATTCTAACTCGGCACATCATGGCCCAACCTATTTTGACCCAACCCACTTGACCCAAATGGGTCATTGACCCAATCTGACCCCAATGGGCCAGGTTTAAACTTGTCAGGGTCGGGTAATTTGAACAATCATACCGTGTGCTATAGCACGACCCGTGCCATGACGGCTGCTAGGGTGCACTTACCTTGTTTTTTGGCCTTTTTCAAGGCCCAATTCTATCTACTATAAATAGGTACCTATGTCTACTAGGGTTTAAGTTTAGCCTAGTTTAATTTTGCAAGAGTAGATAGAAAGAGAAAAGGAATAACCCTTCTCTCTTAGTTTTATTTTCTCCTTGTTTTTCCCGAAGGACATTGAATCCAATGAAATATTTGGGTCAATACTTAGTGAGTAGTAATTTACAATGGGGATTTATATTTGTATTCATGACGTGGTAGTTATTTTGTGAGATTCTAAGATTTTCTTATCCTTTTATGCTTATTAACATTATGTTGATTGTTCCTTAAATTATTGTTAATTGCATGATTGTCACACTATGTTGGCATACACCTTAGTCTACTTTCATATTGGATCATTTATTGATATCCCATGGGGAGTGAAAGCTACATGCAATAGGGGGAGCGATAGTCCTGGACCGTATGAGAGTATGCATGTGGGCCGACGAGTCAACGTTCCGATGACCGTGCACTAGTAAGTTGGACTGAAGCCTGAAGGTTATGGATAGAGATAGCTTAGTAGCAAACTAGGTTTAGCGTAATTCAACCTATGTCATTGCAACCTTATAGTCAATGATAAGGTGACAATCCCTTTGCCTATATAGGCCTGGGGACAATCATTTATAGTGGAGTGCCCGGAACATAATCTCACAAGGGAGAATGATATCTGCACAGCACGCAGGGCTTGCACTCCCCTAATTACAGAGGCAGTGTTGGTAGAAGAATAATTGTGCACCCTTATGTGACAGATAGAGGGTAGTGTTGACTACCGACCACACTACATGGCATAAGCATTAGGATATGTTTATACGTCTTGTACTTGATAGAATCTAGGATCAACATATACTACCGGTCATGTAACGCAAATATTCCTAGGTTCCATTTTCATATAGTTTACTCTCTCATGTATTTGCATGATTGTAGTTGTTAGATAACGTCTTCCCCCAAAAAGCCTGTTTTGTGATACTAGATATTCCTGACACATGATCGGATTGATGACCCAACTGCGGTTGTGTTTAGTTAACCTTTAAGGTCCTAGAATTTTTGTGGATGAATCCGGTCTTGCTGTCGTCTACCTTTTTGGTAGCTTAGTAGTAAGAATGGGAGAAATATTATAAATATCTTATCTTTGAGAATCCCAGTGGTGCAACAAGGTCCGAGGAAGGCCAGATTTGATTAAACACGATGGAAAAAAGTTTGAGATTTTTGGTGATGATGAAACAAAGTACTGTAAACATAGCAGACAAAATTTGGAAATACAACATACATCTAGGAGATTAGAGAGAACGAACACATCAAAACATAAAGGGAAATTGGAGGTCTGGCCATTTTTAGCATTAAAACGAGAGAATCACTTCCAGTTAACACCTATGTCTTCTCATTTTGGTATATATAGCTAAGGAGAAAGGGTGAAAATATATTGCCTTTTGATACAATCTTGTAAAATATCAACCTATTACTTGATCATCACCTTTGTAAAGACTCTATCAATTCTTTTGGTTAGGATTGGGGACCTTAATAAACATCCCTCCCATTGATATGGGTTTAAATTTTATTTAAAAATCTTATCTTTGTGAAGCTCTCCACAGGTTAATTCATTTAACGACCACCCGGGGTGCAAATCAATGACCCCCGATTGCGAGTTTTGCGTAGTTAGCTTTTGAATCCTTGCATCTTTTTAGGCAACCCCGGACATGCCACTAACTACCCTTTGGTATTTTATAGTGAGTACAGGAGAAACAATATAAATTCTTATCTTTATGAAGCGCTCTGCGGAGTAGTGGATCTCCCATGATTTATTTGTGACCCCATAGAGTGCAGATCAAATTTTGGCATTGCTCCCGGTGTTACTTGTTTAAAGATTTGATTATGAACTTGCATTACTAGTTTGTAGAGTTGTTAGTGTTTTTGTATTCCTCTTTTGTTATTTTTTCCGAAATAGGTATTGCTTGAGTTCTTGGTACCAATTGAGAACCCTTGCATTGCGATTCTAGATTTTTTTCTTCAATTTTATTTTTATTGAGAAAAGAGAAAAAAATATGTGGAGAGGAGATGCTCAACGAGCAAGATTTTGTAGGATATAACAGAAGAAAATTGACATACAACCCGCTGATACAGAGGTACATTGTGGATTGCAATGCGACAGTGCTAGAAATGATAAAGAGTGATGACTGTATGTTCTTCCTGATTTTCTGACCATCAACCTTTGTTGTCATGCATACAAGAGGTGCGGGTATAGACCAACTAGCCAAGTTTGACAACAAGCTCGAAAACTTCCACTTGATGACCTGGATTGATACTGCTCAAACTGATGTGTGGATGGGGTGAGTTTTGAACCTTACATGTTTACTTATATTTTTAATTGTTTAAGATTCATTTCTTTAAATATCCTTACTATAATAGGCACCTACGGTAGAAAGTGTATGAAAATAATGTGGGGTGCATCCAATTTCTCCCTTCAAACACAAGAGGCTTGACACCGATCGCAGGGTGATGGGAAAAGGAGGTTCAAAACCGTTTGACAATATTTGGTAATAATGAAGGATATGGAAGGTAAATTGTGCATTGGGCCCTACCTTAGAATGAAAGGCAGAAATTTTGACAATTAAATTTCTAACCTCTTCTATTTTTTTAAATTAACTAGTGCAATTTCCAACAGAGATCATTGGTACCTTATCATTATCAAACCTAGCACAGAGGAGGTTTTTATGCTTGACACATTGTCGGGAGGTATCAAACTAAGCTTGACTGAACAAAGGGTAATTTGCAGGTATAACCGTCAATCAAATTCAGATACATTAATGTGATTTACTCAAACAATGCAAAGTTTTAAATTACTTTATTCACAGAGTTGCTTGCACTTACCAAAGGGAGAAGAGGATGACAGAATCAGAACCCGACTACACATGGAAAATCAAGAACAGAACGAAAGTCATGCAATCCTAAATTTCCATTTCAACTACATCATTTATTAATTTAGTAAACGGTCACCAATAATCCTATTTCTTTGTAGTATTGATCTCAGTGTGGTTCGTGGCAATGCGGGTAATCGGTCTTGCTTTTCAAGGAAAAACTCTTGCTTCATGAAAAGTCAACCAATATTTTGGAGGTAAACATCACATTTCACAAATAAACATTCATAATTTTTATTGCAAAAAATATTCTTCACTAATATTGTAACTGTCTAAATCGCATATCTTTCCAGAGGGCCAAGGGACATACCATACTTATAAAGTTCAGGGTGTCACCGAGAGATAATGCGGGGCTTGGAATGATGAGTATCAACAACAACCGAAGACTTTGTTGCACCTCCTGGATGATAAAAATGATATAATAGGTTAATTATTCGGTGTATGCTTGATTATTGGGGGTTAGGTGTATGGTCATAAACATAGTTGTGTGGTTTTTTATTTCATTGCATTTGTGTTCATACATTTTCTCTTTTCGATTAAGAAATTTCTGACTTTATTGATTTTATATTTTCATATATTCAACCTGTTATAGACTGTAGTACTTCAAATATTTCTTCTGTAATTGCCTCGGAAAGGATTTGGGAGGGCCCACTGGAAATCAAATTGCGCATTGCAAAAATTAAATTACCATTACACTGGTATTATTTCATTCATATCGATGTAAGAAATATTTGCACCGGTGTGAAGATACCGGTGTAACAACCAAAATAACTGAATTAAAAATACTGGTGTATAAATATAGGAATCGATTAAAAAATTAATACCAGTGTAATAAATGTACACTGGTTAACATAACCAGTGTGAACAACAGTCGTTTCAATGAGGATATCAGGGATTTTCTTTCCTGGCATAGAGTACGCAGCCTCTTCAGCTCTAACTGCATAGTAGAACCCCTAGGCCCTTCACCACCACAGGAAACATTACCTACATGGTGATTTCCATGAACACTCATTCTTTGATTATAAAGAAAACCATCCTCTGACCCTAAAAACATAACAACGGCATGAAAGATAAAATATTAAATAAGTTACCATATTTTCTTAAATATATATTTAAAAAATACCATACCTTCCCGGCCTGTAGACTTCTCAACCACCACTGCATGCGCACACATTTCAGTTAGAATACCCAGCCCACTTTCCCACATTAGTTCTTGGCCTAAACCTACATTATTATTCTTAGATGGCATCATAGTGGACTTCATACAAGAAATAAAAAGATAACTAGCCTCCCAACCTTCGCACACATTAGACAAACATCTCACAACATCAGTCATCAAACTCTTGGGTTTAAAGGATACCCAGGGTTTGGTTTCAGAGACCCTATCCAACTAGGGATGGCTTGTGAAATACAATTCCCTTGACCATGTGATCTCTAAAGCAAATGAAATACCTCAAGTCCTATGGAACAAGTAAAGATAGCTAACCTAGCTAATAGCAGCACCTCGCCCAGAGCGAACCATCCTAAACAAACCCTGAAGAAGAGAAGGTTCTCACCTATAACCATGCCACTAAAACCATGATCAAGAACCTGGTCCATGACCTTCAAAGATTGTAGAATACATCCATCATAAATAGGTGATCCGTGCAGTAGAAGAGTTAAGGATACTTTTCCCAAAACACTATCACTATGCTGATATTCACTGACGTAGGCATCCGATAGGATCTCGGGGACTTTCATGGACCCTGTTATGAAATATCTATGAAGATGGTAATGAACGCATTGATGAATCTAGATACTATGTTGGCCCAAAATAAATTTCCCGCATCACTAAGGACGTGTGCCCCAGTCGAGGTGGTCCTCATCTTGGTCAAGGTCGAAGATACTTTCGAAGATTGGTTATGTTCCACCTTCTGGGGATTAGTTCGCCCTTGGTGGTTTACAACACATAGCTGCTCTCGGGATGTACCTCGATGGGCTTAAAAAGACCTTCCCAATTTAATGCCAGCTTACCTTTGGGCTCCTGCCTAATCTTTTCATTTTTTCTCATGACTAAGTCACCAAGTGTGAACTACACTTTCTTGACCCCCCCCGATCGTGATAGCTCTTCACCATTTCCTTCACTTTGGCCTCATAAAGGCAACTCATTCTCTTTTCTCTTGTACCAGGTCGAGGTCTAGTAGGAGACTTTCCTCGTTGGCCAACAGGTCTCCGTTCTTTGCTCCCATTGTTCTAGGACTAGGCACCTCTATTTCAGTCGGAATCACTGTCTCAAAGCCATAAACTAATCTATAATGGGTCACCCCAGTGGTAGATCACTCAGACCTCCTATACGACCAAATAACTCTAGGGAGCTTGTTCCAATAACTAGCAGCACATTCGAGCCTCTCCTTGATGCCGTTCACCATGGTTTTATTGGTGGCCTTGACTTGCCTGTGGGCTTAGAGATGGTACACTGATGTCACCTTCTGCTAAATATTGTACTCATTGCACCAGCTTTCGAAGGGGTTGTGGGTGATTGTGTACCATTTTCCGTAATGATGGTCTTAGGAATACTATACATTCAGATGATATTTTTCCAATGAAACACAATCACCATTTTGCCTTCATGTTGGTTAGAGCCCCGACCTCAACCTAGGCAAAATAATTGATAGCTATGATGAGGTACCAAAATTTATCGGGTGCCTCTGGGAAAGTTCCGATTAGGTTGATTCCCCATTTATCGAAATGCCACAAACTATGGGTATTCACCATCTCCTCTTATGGGATATGGATGATTGACGAATGTCTCTGGCACTGGTGACAGTATTGGATATATTTGTTAGCATCACTAAACATCGTTGTCCAGTAGTATCCAGCTCGGATGATCCTCCTAGCCACTGATGGAGCTCCTTGATAGCCCTCATACACCCCTCATGAGCCTATCTGAACAGATAGTCAACTTCATAAAGGCTAAAACATACGGGGAGTGGTTGGATGTACTCTTGACGGAATAACCTGTCGTCCTGCAACACGTACTTAGGAGCCTTAAGCCTCACTTTCCTAGCTTTAACCATATCGTCTGGAAAGATACCCTCTTGAAGGTATCTCACGATGGGTTTCATCCAAGAGCCTTCCTCATCTACTTTCATTTCTGCCTTCTCTACGTGGCTTCGTCTGCCCAATGTTTCCATTAGCAGTTGACTCTGGGATTAGATGTTAAGGTATGACGAGGCCAGTTTACTTAGCGTATCGGACTTATCATTTTTCTCTCTAGGCACCTATGTTAGTATGTATTTCCAAAAACCTTGTGTGGGCTTCATCACTTCTAAGTAACGTTAGAGGCTTTGTTCCATGGCCTCATACTCTCCATTTACTTGCTAAACCACTATAAGCAAATCGTTGAATATCTCTAAGTCCTTGGCTTTGAGTTCCTTGGTGATATAGCACGTAATATAAGAAAGATGAAATGCTAGGGTTTGCAACATAAATGTTGACTTTTATTAATCATAATTAAAAAAAAGACTGGAAATTATACCATAATTCATCCGTTATTTATAGTGAACTAAATCTCCTAGTAAAAATATGAAAATGAAACTAATCTCCTAATGAAAAGAGGAAAATGAAACTAATCTCCTAATGAAAAGAGGAAAATGAAACTAAATGTCCTAATGAATAGAGGAAAAGGAAACTGAATCTCCTAAGGAATGAAAATGCCTTAATTAAAGAAAGAAAACTAGATGACCTAACTAAGGGAAGCAAATAAAATATTTGGTCCTACTTATCCAAATAAAATGACATCACCCCAGTCTCACTTGTCCATAAATACCAACTCTTATGCCACATCATCCTCTCAGGGGTCAAAAAAATTCATCCCTGAATTTTCTAGTGCACTATAATCCAAATTGTCACATGTGTAAAGGCAACGAGGGGTGTGCGTCTGGTCTTTGGGATTGCCTTGAAGTCGATCACTTCTTCCACCATGATAATCCAGTCCAAAAGTTCATTTGTGCATCTGGTGATGAAGGTCGAGCGTTGCACGAGGAGTGCGACAACTGACTATGCAAAAACCACATCTCCCTAAACTTCCTCGACCTCCACGTTATCATCATAGATTGGTTCACCAAAGAAATCTTTCTTAACTTTCTCGATATCTTCCTCAACCTCCCAATCATCATCATAAATATCATAAATCGGTTTGCCAAAGAAGTCTTGTGTGACTTCCTCGTTGTTCAAAAATTCCTTTGCATTCATCTTGCCGTGAAACTAAGGAATATTCATTTTGAATTTCGACTCCCAACTTGTTTTCCTCTCCAATTCATCTGTACGCATGATAAGAGGTCAAAAAAGTCATTTATTATATTTTTCTTATTTTAGTATTTTTAGGAGTTAACACTATACTCTTTTTCCCATTGAATTTTTTTAATGAGGTAGTGTGATCATTTTAGTTTATTTTTTATTATTATTAATGAAGCCATAAACTCGGTCATGTTGACTTAGAAGAGTTTTGGTAATATTTTAATTAGTGTTTAGAATATTCAATTTTATTTTGATTAGAATTAGATTTGGTAAGATTAGATAAAACCATAATTTTCAAGATTGCTTCTGATGTGAAGACAGCCGATACAATTGCTTCTGAAGTGAGATATGGATAATTGCACAAAATAAGGATAATTATGGTTGGCATGGTCATCGGAATATGCATGGAATATTGGAATTGAAGATTGGCATGAATCAGGCTTGGAATTGAAGATTATGGTATATTGCATGGAATGGAGACCGCGTGGATAATTGTGCTTTGCTTGAAGATATACTCGGCCGGGAGGAGAAGAGGAGATTAATGATTAATCATGGCCAGATTGTTGAAGAATTAGGCACGGCTAGGTTTAGATTATGGATAGCCAAGAATTAGAATTAGAATATCATTAGGATTTGATTTTTTTTTATTTTAGTTAGATATGGTTTTAGCTTCTTAAAGCTGCCATAAAATTTAATTTAGTTTCTGATTGTGATTTGGTTTCTTAATTGGCCGAATTCTCCCCTCTATTTAAAGAGGTTTGGCCGATGGAACATACACACTTTATACACAGATTATTCAGACTTTTGAGAAATTCTCATTATATTCATTGTTGCTTACATTTGCGGGCTATTTAAGTATTCAATACTCCCTTTATATTCGTGGGCTATTTAAGTATTCAATACTCCCTTTATATTCGTACCCTGTAGGTTAGATGTTTATAGAGAAACCTTTAAGTGTACCCTGCGGGCTAGACGCTTAGAAGTCGAGTTAAGTGTATCATGCGGGCTAAAAGCTTAGAAGTCGAGTTGACTGTACCTTGCGGGCTAGACGCTGCAATTCGTGCCATTTAGGTGGTTTGGGCGAGAATCTCACCTACTTGAAAGATCCAATTTGAGTTTTCGCAAGGAGATTCATATCAACCTTGGTATTTATTTTTTTTAAAAAAAATTGCTGCCCAAGTCCTATTAACTTTGTCTGGCTTACAAAATGCCCCTCAAAGCATTATTATTATTATTATTGAAAATGGATTTTCTAAAAGTACAATATTAAAAAATCAAGCAAAAAAAGAGAAAGGGTGTCAATATTAAAATATAAGAGAAAGTATGATTATAGTACCCAATATTATTCCACTGGAATACAAATTCTTCAGATTTAGCACAAAATGAAACTAAAATAAACCCACTTTTCCATATCTCTCATTTTAACGAATGATCTATTCACAAGTTTTTTCATGCTCTTAAGTGAACAAACTAGACTCATACTCTAATTTATAAATTTTATCACAATCTTTTATTACCATTGTATCAAAATTTGAAATATTTTTAGAATGCACTTCTATTATTCATACTTCTTAAATCAAAATGGACTGATAATCTGTAATACTCAAAGTTGTAAAATTTAGTACTCCCTCCGTTTCTCTATGCGTGTCATCCTAGATTTAGATGCTTGGATTTAGAAGAAGAAAATGAATGGATAAAAATGAAAAGTATATACACTTGAACCTAAACCTAGGATGCACCTGAAAATAACTATATGCACCCGAACCTTCATGTATATATTATATTTCCACAAAAAAATCCCTAATATGCATGTATGTGTATAAAATAAGTTTTAATTTATAAAAAAGAAATAATTTTTAAGAAAATTAAAAACAAATATTCTCCTATCGGCGGTCCGGCACCACCGCCGAACCACTACCGCCGGAAAATCCTCCATCTCCACCTTCATCCCAGATCGGAAAATCCTCCCTCCCCACCCTAGTCCCTAGTCAAGACCTCTTTCCACGCCGGAAAAGACCTCCCTCCCAAACCACACCTTTGTCCCCAACCACCCCCATCTTCAATCTCTCTCGTCACCTATGCTTCGTGTTGGGTGGTTCTCGTCGGTGGAAAGGAGAGTGGTGAGAACGGGGCGAGGAAAAAAGAAACATGCCGACGCCGAGAACGGGGCGCAGACGACGAGAAGAAAGTAGAATCGATAAAGAAGAACTGGGTCGGGGCGACTAGAACAGAGAACGGGGTGACAAGAATCGGGCCAGGGTGAAGAAACGAGAACAGGGCAACGAGAACCGAGCCGGGGCGGAGAACGATAACAAAGCGACGAGTACAGAGCCGGAGCCCCGACGAAGACACACCAGTCGCCGGAGAAGACTCACAAGTGAAACGAGAACCGGGGAAAAGACGGGGACATGAATCTTAATTTCGATGTGGATGCGACAGGAACAGAGGCGGGGACAAGAAACCCTCAATTTCACCACGTCAGCTCGCGGGGACCACGTCCTGCGCTGGAGAATACACCGGAGATGTGGAGAAGACACTGCCCAACACCACCTAAACCCTGAACCCCCGGCCCAGCGACACCACCGCCTCCGACGACACCACCTCTGGCCAACACCGACGACCGCCAGTGAACACCAAACACCACTAGTTTTTTATTAGGTTAAAAGTTATTTTTTAATTTTGATTAATATTATTAATTATAATTAATTATTAATAACTATTCATTTTCTTTTTTCATAAAAAATCAAAATATATATTATTTCAATAGTTCATATACATAACATGATTAAGTAAAATACATGGCGTGATATAACAGTCCACAAAATCCTTGCCGGTAAAATAAAATTCAGCAGGCCATTATCTGACCAGGACAAAACTAAGAGGTTCTAAGTGCAAATTGAAAGAACATAAGAGCATGTACAATGGGAGTGTGAAAGTGGTGTGAATTAAAAATAGATATCGAATTGACACAATTTTTCTCCGTAGTCGAAGTGTGAAAGTGGTGTGAGTAAATGAATACCGGTGGGACCATGTGTATTATGCACACCACTTTTTTCTGCAAAAGCAGAAAGCAAGTGGCCAGCTTTCTCAATTGCTTTTGTCTCCATCTCTGCGCCATGCACCAGTGCATGTTGAATTCATTTTCCCACCTGCATGTGCCACGTGGCATCAGCTGGTTGGGCCACGTGGCCACATGCAGGCCACCTTTTTTTTTAAAATTTTCTGCATGACACGTGGCGCAATCCTGTGCGGCCACGTGTCAAAAACGGGGTTTTTTTTAAACGGACAGATTTGTTCGAATTTTTTTAAATTTTGAAATTTCAAATTTTCTCATTTTTATGCCTATAAATAGTGCTAAATTGAGAAGAAAATTTGCACACTTCTTTCATTCCAAAGTTTCTCCATTCTCAACTTCTTCTTCATCATTGTTCTTACATAATCGTCTCCATAATTCAATTTCATTTACATAAATTGAAATGGAATCA
>JAULKK010327011.1:0-11092 GCA_032355705.1 Rubia peregrina | reverse complement strand
TATAATTTGGTAATTTAATGTCTTTGTGGTTGAAAAAGAAATGGACATTATTAAAAAAACTAGGATCGTCAACCCCCCATGTGTCAAGCTCTCACTCCTCGCTCGCACACACGAAGGCAGAAACTAGTCAGATGCAAAAAATTTGAAACAACCCTGAGGGTGGCATTCATGCATTGTTTTTCCACCTTTTTCCTCTCACTTCAGCATCACCTCTCCCGAGTTTGAGGTCTTCATCAGTACTTCGACTTCATGGTTTCCCTATTCCAACATCCGTCTTTTAAATTTTTGACCTTTAACGTTAATTTGTTGGTGCGATGCCTTTTTTGGCGAGTTGAAAGGGACAAAATGGTGCTATATTGCAGTCGATCAAGATGTTTAAAATGAATGCCTTTGGAATGAATGTTGGTATGTATGTGAACGGCTATGGAATTATGGTGGTGGTCCGGGCTTCGGTGGGTCTGTGATTTATTGTTTGTAATTGCCCGGTTGTTGGCTGTGACGAACTGAATTACTGTCGTGTGTTGATGAAATAAGGTGGCATCAAAGAGTTCACGTGTGAAGCGGGAGACTGATTACCCAATTTGAAGCTCCATCATGACTCCTCCTCTTCTCATTGCTTGCATTTTGCCTCGATGCCACATTTGGTCACCTCCACATACCATTAACTGTGTTGTGTGGCTGTCACATCCGAATGTTTTGAGGTCCTAAGTGATGGCCTCTGAACTGATCATTTTTTCCTTCCTTCCTTTGTTTGGAAAGTTGTGTTGCGTATTCATTACAGTCACACGACACCTACGTTTGTCTAACAGGGTTCATTGTAGATGTCTTTGTGTCTGCAACTGTTATCCAATGTTGAATATTGTCAAGTGTTGCATATTTAGTGGTTATTGAAACAGCAGAGATCACAAAAAAAAAATGCAAGGAATACGTAGAGGAAGATGTAGGCTAGGGGATCACTTGTTATATTAAGTACTTAAAATTACTGTTTGTATTATGCATTAAAATATGATTTAAGGTTCTTTGATGATGAGTATAACATCATCTTATTAATGTGAGAGATAGCTGTTCTTTTTAGATTTTTCTTTTTCAGCTTTCTCATTCCTAGAACTGGTATTTGGATTAGATGATACATGGTGAACAGGTATTTTGTGTTGTATCTTGGAGATCCCGATCAAAGTTGCAGCCAAGATGTGATTCCAAGTCTTCTGACAGATTTAATCGATGCAGTGGTAAAAATATGTTTTTTCCATGTCCATCCTATGAATGGAAAAGCCATTTATATTTCAATGGACTTAAAGATGAGTAAGAATGTTTACCTGGGATGATACTGAGATCATCTTTAGCATATCGCTTTTGGTTGGTTAATCTATCTCTAATCTTTGGTGATTGCAAATTTTTCCCTGTCTGTAGCATTAGCAGGCTGAAATGGAAATTGTGTATTTCCTTTAGAAATATTGTAGCATGTTGCATAAGAGATTATATGGTCTGGGCTGGTAATAGGTCGGGTTTAAATTTGGATTGGTGAAGGCAACTTGAAGAGGTTTTTCCTAAGTGAGTGTCTGGTCCTTGGTGTGGATATTTTCTAATAGAGATGAGGGAGGGTCAGTGAATTTGTTCCAAGTTGGTTGCCATTTAGGTGGGTTTAAAGTTCTACAATGGGCATCATCATGACCTAGTTTGAGACAAGCAACACAATATGCGGGGACATCTTCGTTTTCAACCATAAACTTGTTTTCAACCATAAAAAAGTGGTATATACACCCAAATTCCTCCTTCCTCTCCCAAACTTTCTTAAATTATATTTGGAACCCTATGTCTAATTAAATTTCATAATATTGCACAGTAATCCTTAGTTTCGATGTGAGACGGTTTCGCACGAGACTTTGTCATACTCTATTTATCTCGTAATGTTATTTTCACATTTCCTTATACAAATTTTATTTTATTTTTTAAAATAAATTTCAACTCATTTTGTTTATATTATAATTGGTGTGTTGGGTTGCCAAGTAATAATTCAAGGGCCCCAACTAATCTATTTATTTATATGAATTTTCGCTTACTCATGATTCACCGAATTTACAAATTTTTTCGATTGATAAATCATTTATTAACAAGTTGACAATATCAAGTTGATTTTATAAGGACGGGTAAACATTTTTAATTCTAATTACATTCATTTGATTAACCGAGCATTTCAAGTTTGCCTGCTTGACACACTTATACATTTAAGATCAATCCTAATTTATTTATGATTAATTCGACGAGTTTTGGTTCTCTGAAAGAGCGAGTTTGGGTTAAACATAACCAATACTTCAAATTAACATTGTTTTTGGCGGTAAAGCTTCATATTCGAGAAAGAAATGCTCCCTTTGATTTTCTAAATTTGTCACACTTTCTATATATTTTCGTGTATTTTTAAAATTTGCAACATTTTCTATTACGATATAAGGTAAATTATTTTTAATCATTTATTATTTTTTTTACTCTTTTAACTCAATTCTCTTCGCACATTTTTATTTTGGGAAAAAATACTTACTGTTTGGCAGATCTTATAAGCTGTTGTGTGAAATACTTTTTGGTATTTGGTAAAGTGCTAAAAATCAGCTTATTTTGAAAGCAGAACTTATTTTTGGGGGGAAATCAAAAGTTGATCTCCACCTGCTTTCGAAATAAGTTAGTTTTGCTTATGAACATAACTCTACCAAAGAGAGCCGAAATTTAGAGGGTCAAATTTTAAAAACTGGGGAGTATTCAATTTTATGGCTTTGAATTTCCAGCGTAGCAACCTATGCATCCAAGGCTACGTTTTATCCTTCTAGGACTGTGTTCCTACTTGCCACATAAAATAAAAATAGGTCCAAATTCTTATGGAGACTGACAACAACGCGCAAAGAAAACAGCCGTGCACGAATTAAGGCACAAAAGAGAACAAAATCAAGGCCACTGGGAGCATTAGTTTATGAGCACTTAATCTAGTGTTAATCATAACATGGAACGGTATTTGGTGATAAATGTACTGGTTTCCAGCTTGATATGGTTGTATTGCCATCATTCTCATTTAGGACTTCAAATGCCCCTTTTTCTTCTTTAAAAATGTTGCATGCCACCTTTCAATAATAAAATATTTTTACTGGAAAATGCAATAATAAATCTTTAATCATACTATAGAAGTTCTTCTATTATACCTAGGAATAATAGATTTATGATTCGTAATTAAGAAATCCGTCTTTTCTCAGTTTTAAAACTTAGCATTGTGGTATCATAAGTGCATGCGGTGGTCATTCGTGGCGGTTAAATTGCAAGATGAATGAAAGTTCTACTGATGTTGAACATTATCATCGGCGGACGATGGTGATCAAACCGCCGTCTAATGACCATCAACGTTGTGGATGTTCTTCCAATAATTCTTTAATCGAAATACCTAATTTGCAATTTCCCAACACCAAATAGTTTGAAATAAGCAAATCCAACCTTTCAAAAGAGAAACGTGTCTTTATAACCCTAGATAGTTCACATAAGTGCCACTATAACCTTTCAGTTTTTGAAATTGTCAATATAATCTTTCAGTGTTTAAAAGTGTCAATATATATAACCCTACTTAGTTGACATAAGTGCAAAACTGCCCAATTTTGATCAATTTTAGCCGGAATTTGGTGAAATTACTAATTTACTCCTCAAAAAATTTAAAATGATTTTTTTGTGAAATGTCATTGATGACCTATTTTCTCCATTTTTCCTATTTTGTCCATTTCCCCTCTTTTCTACCCTTTATTCCACCGATGCTAGGTTTCTCCATTCCCTCTTCTTCTTCTTCTCCTCCTCCCATTTCTTCTCCATAGACTTCACCTCCGCCTCCCCCGTCCTGGTTCCGATGACATCATCGGTAAGAGTCTTCGCTAGCTTTTGGTCCATTGAGTCCAGATCGGGGCGTCGGAGGAGGCAGAAGAGGGAGGGGGAGGAGGCGTCAATTGAAGGAGGCAGAGGAGGGGCTGTTGACAAGAGGCGAAGGAGGCGCCGTTGACGAGAGGCGGAGGGGGGCGCCATTGATGAGAGTTGGAAATGCAAAGGAGGCGCCATTGGCGAGAGGCAGAGAGACGGAGGAGGCGTCATTGGGCTGGGTTGAAGAGAGGCGGAGGAGGCGGAAGAGCAGAAGAGGTTATGGTTAGGCTGAGTTGGCGCTAGGGTTTGGCGGGGTTGGTTGGGGGTGGCGGCGGTGGTGGGGTTGGCTGGGTGGTGGTGGTAGTGGTAGTGGCGGTGAATGATGGGGCTGGCTGGGTGGATTTCGATACCGAAAAATTTCTAGTGAAAGTGGGTATGGCGGTAGCCTCCAGAGGTCTTAAGAGGGCTAGGGATGTGGAGACCATTTCACCATGATGAACGACAGCTAGTAAGTCATACTTGATGGTATCAGTTGATGTTATCTTTTTGGCATAATTGACACTAATTATTTAGTGTTTGTAAGGTTTTAGTTGAAAAATTGAATACTTTACCAATTTAGGGGTTAGAATCAACTTGTATGATTTTACACTATAATTCCTCTATTTTTTATAGTATTTTATTTCCTTTCACGATTGGGTCAAGAATTGAAGCTTTGATGCTAAGTGGAGATGAAGTCTTCGGAAGAAGACCATTCACAAGAATGGTAGAATAAGAAAGGTCACTTATAAAGTGCTAGAAGATGCTTCTAAGTAGGAGTGAAGAGAAGAGAAAACAAGAAAGATTAAAGGGTGAATAACTTCGGACGCGGTCCGTACAATACTGCATGATACACAAATTTCACATAAGACTGTGAACACGAATGGAAGCCCCAACTCATGAAGCGTACAAATATGCACGGTTCAGGAGCTCTGTTAGGGGAACATATGGACTTGATTGGGTTCCATGTATAGCATATTTGGATTCATCTCCACAAGCTATAAAAAACTAAAGGAACTCTCGAAACATATTAACAATTCACCTCTAGCGACAAAAATAAGTTTGTGGCTGAAGTCATAGTGAGTGTCGTGGACGGCGTAGATGTTCATGATCCGCAACCTAGGTTCCGATTTTTCACTTTTGGATCTTTCTTTTTTTCTCACTCCCTTATGAATTACCCACTTCTTCCCCAAAACAAGCGAGCCCAACTTTGGCCTCCAAAAACACAAGTTTTTTCTTATTTCTTGCATGTTGAATCTTTATATATTTATGATGGGTTTTCATTATTTAGCAAAGATTATTGCTTCGTAACACTTGTTAAGCATTTTTAGCTAAAGATTGAGAGATTTTAGGTTTATCCTATCTATTTTCTTGATCATCATGATTAACTGTGTTAAATGATTATGACTATTGCATGATTAATGTTAGAATGACAACTAATTGCAATTATGCCATGATTTAGCGCTAGGCTCAGGAATGAAACCGGAAAGATTTTATCTTTTTGTTGGTTTGGTCATTGATTGATGTTAAGATTATGCTCGGGAGTGACAAATAAGTATGGTTGTTAATTAATTGATTGAATTAGGATTGAGGATGCAATAGAGTCAGTCATTTGTTTTCGCATATGAGGTCACGAGTAAGGATCTACACCTAGGCCGTAATTTTCAAAGGATGGGACCATATTGACTCGAGTTACATATGGGGTTATAGGTAAAGAGGTACACCTAGGCTGTGATTGTCTAAGGATGATCATATCAATGCTAGTTATTAGTTCTGAAAGTTATATCTCAGGTGAGTAGCCATTAAGATGACACAATGACCTTAGAGAGCATAATGAGATACTAATATTCTAGAAAGGTGAAAGAGACCTAGTAGAATGAGTGTTCACGTTGGGTCCCTGGGTGTGATGCTACTTCCGGAGTTAGTCTATTTTACCATAGATTCAGGTGGACTAGCTTAGTGAGTAAGGGCTAGAGGGTGGTTCATAGTGTTTGGCATTCCCTAGCTAAACCAGATGAAGCTAAGATATTATTTGGGGGGGGGATTCCTCGTAGGTGAGAATGGGGATACTCTCCCATGATTTCAATCTCTCCACAATGTGTGATTAAGAAAATACAATGGTGCTTACTTGTAGGATTTAAACATAAATCGAGGATCAATGAATAGCTAAACATGTGAAGCAAATGCCCCCAAGCCTCTATAATATTATGTTTCTTATTCTTAGTCAAATGACATGCTATTTATGTTTACTCTTTGAAGTTTATAATCAGTAGTTATTGTTCTCAAACAATCCCCCTTCACACACTTGGCGATGCTCATGTGTTTTTTCCGCTACAAAACCTTTAAATTAAACCATTTTCCCATGTGGGACGATCCCAACTTGCCACTATTTCCTTTCTAATAACTAGTAGTAATATAGGAACTTATAAATATTATCTTTAATTTGTGAGCTAGTTTAAACGACGGGAGCGTGCATATCAAATTTTGGCATCGTTGCAATGGATTAAGACGTGTTTAGTTAATTGTTAGTGTAGTTTTTGTGTTTTTCTTTGTTTTGTTTGCTTTTGTTCAGAGTATGTATTGCTCAATTTCTTGGCATTTCCACCAAAAAAACATTGCATTACGATTTCAGATTTTTGGGAAAAGGAAGAAGAGGAAACTCATGATATGAACAGTGGTGGCCCAAATTTAAACCCAAATGCTTATTTCTCCACCACATGTCCCCTTCACTGTAGCTATCCCCCCCCCCAATCTTCTCCCTTTTCCAAAATCTTCTCCCACAAAAGCTACTTTGCCAGATCAAACTATCACCTTCTCGATGCGCCTCCCGATGTGAACTCCAACACCATGATTGAGCTCGATGAGTCAGATGTTTGGAGCACTTGCCAGTTGATGTTTCCAGATTGCCGATGACCTATGGCCTGCTCGCGCTCAAGGAAGATGTCAATGAAGGCTAAGCACTGGGGTGATGGGGTCACCACTACAAACTGAGACTAATGTAACACTTTGAAAGTGTTTCTTTAGGTGCTAATAATACTATTATGAGCCTATTGCAACGCCTTTTCAAGTATTACCTTAGGTGATGTTGCATTAGATCTCATGCAACACTTTTCACAATTTAGGTAACACTTTTCAAGATTTAGGTAACACTTTTCAAAGGTTCTAGTAACACTTTACAAGCTATTATAAAATTTTAATAAGTGTTGCACGAAAAGTGTTATGATAGATCTAATTTGTAGTAATGCGTAGCTGCCGGTGAAGGTGCCAGACTAGTCGAAGATACTGAAGGACGAGTATTGGGAGAACCCATAGAAAGAAGGCAACAACGACAATTCGAGGGCAACGACGATGATTCGAGGGCGACGCCGGGGTGGATGGTGGTGGGATCTTCATTCCGCCGCACGAGTCCTGGCGAGGCAGTTGGCGAGGACGAGGATCGCCTCATTTTCTATGCACAAGGCATATGGAGAACTCTGCAAGGGATCTTGGTAGGGTTCAGACGCAATTTGGAAAAATATTGAGTAATTGAGTTGGGATGTTGCTTTTCTAGTGGTCGGTGGTGGTGTTGTTGTTGGGGGAGATGATAGAAGGGAAAAATAGTATTTTTTCGGGTCTGAAATTTTGAAATGTTCTCTGCCATTTAGGTTGAGACAGAAGGAGTATATTATTAATAGCTATACTTACTTATTTTTAATTGTGAATTGCATGGGTGTTAGTCTAGTTTGTGTTATTACACAAAAATATCAAACTTGTTTATGGAGTAAAATTATTAAACTAATTTTTTAAATAATTTTTTTAATGGTTGATTTTTTTCAAGAAGATGGGATAGAATTGTAAATGGATCAATTTGGATCAAAATTCAATCCGACTAAAATGAAAATGATCCATTTAATCAAAATGAGACATTAACCCAACCCAATCCGTCTTAAATGGGTCGGATCAGATCAAGACGGGTCGGATCGGGTGATTTGAACACCGAATGTGAACTCAATTCTTTCCTCTTCTCAACCTTCAATTTGAAGGATTCTTTTGTCAAATTTTTAGATTCGTGTCACACGGTCCAAATAAACAAAGGGTAAAAGCGGGAATTGTCACTGTTAGAGCTCAGTATATGCAGTAGCTCAAGAAGAAGGCAAGAAGGAAGTTGAGAGCAGTTAGCTCCAATTCTGTTAGGATAGTTAGTTAGTTTCATCAATTCAATTAGGGGAAAGTATAAGATCTAGCTGGAGAGAGAGAGAGAGGGGTATCGAGTATGTGAATTTGATCTGTTCTAATAGCTCTTCTTGCTTCCAAAAACTCTTTCTGAAATCTTTCTTTCTTTCTCGTTTCTTCTTTGTTCTAGCTGTAAACCCCATAACCATCAATAAAATCCCTATTCAGTACTTGTTTAGCTTGGTGTTTGTTACTATCCGCTGGATCCTAACATAAATTTAGACTATGAACCGGCCAATTATGCTTATTAACTTTAACCTAAACGAATAGGCTCAAACAATCACAAGTCCAAGTCACAACCGGCCCAATTTTGAAGCCGGTTACTTTTTGCCTTTCAGCGAAGAATAATATGGACCCTAGTCCAGTTTTGAACCGTGTGTTCTAACCGGTAATTGTGAGTCTAAATTCCAATTTTCAAATTTCGTAGACAGAAGCTTAAAATTTTGGTCACAATCCTTGGTCGATCAATGGAGGAGAACACTTTCGACGGCGTACGAACTGCGAATCCCTTTACCCCTTCTATTTTTACCGCTTCTACATTTCTGTGTGATTTAATTCGTTCATTGTTAATTATAATGTATTATAGGATTTGATTGGCGAAATTTTCAAGCGCATTTGGAGAAGAAGAGTTGCAGGTTTGCAAGCCCTTGCTATTTTCGTTGTATTTCGGCTATATATATATATATAATTCCCGTTTGAAGTATAAGTGATTATCATCCTCCTTTTTTTTTGCAGAACGCGAAAGAAATGATGCAGCAGATGCTGTAGATGCCGAGGTTTTCGATTTATAAAAATGTTTCTGAATTGGTATTTGCTTGATTTGTTTGCTGAAGAGCAGAAGATGTAATTGCAGGTTGGGGTTACCACACCTAAAAAAGGACGGCCTACATCAGGTAATCTTTATGTGACTGTTGAAAATATTTCTTATGTGCATAATCTGGCATTTTCGACGTATATGCTCATTGTGCGTATTTGCCTTTGGATGCATTGGATTCTGAGAATGCATTTTGTGAGATATGGTCTTGCCAATGATCTTGTAGATGAAGGGGAAAAAAAGTGAATGATTGACAATGGTTATCATAGGAAATATGCTGACCTATACCGAATATGTAGGTTACACACTTAATAATGAAATTGTTCGGATTTGATGGAAGAGTTCATATAGTATTAATGATTAGGATTTCGAGAAGAGTTACTTGCTTCCTCTTTAGTTTTCCTGTGATTCATTGAACAACTGCATCGGTCTTCCAGAATAAGAAACAGGACCTTTTCATATTTAGTATTGCAGTATCAAAGTTTGAAGTTCATCTTTTAGTGATATTTACATGAAGAATGAACATATTTTCTTCTACAATGATGGATGCAGCTAATGCAAAGGTGGTGAAGCTTACCGCAGAACTCCTCCGAGTCTTTGTTACAGGTTTGACCTTATAATTGTTTGGGAAAGAATGTTTATGAAATCATACTTTGTTTTGAAAGGTCCTTTCTTCTGTCTGATGTAGAGGCTATCCAGAGGTCTGCCATGATTGCTGAAGCAGAGGGAACTGGTACGATCGAAGCAACTCACTTAGAGAGGATACTTCCACAGTTGCTATTAGATTTCTAAAAGATGACATGATCTACAAATCTCTCAGTTATTCAATTTAGCCTGAGCTCTCAGGTTGCTCGAACCTGACTATTACTCTCTTCTGTTTTCTGGTGCTGCATATAGTTATTTGGTGGTCTTGCAACATATATAGTTTGCATTTACTAATCTAGAATCTAATTTTGCCCATCTCCTTAATCCGTATATCATTCTAGTCATGTGAAAGCTATTGTTTATCTCTGTTGTACGTCCTGAAATGGACCTTCTACTCACCTTACTGATCCCTTTTAAAAAGTTTCTTATTTCTAGCGTGTGTTTTAGTTTCAAATTTATAAATGGATGCCTGCCTATGGTTTGGTACCAACTTGCAGTACAGGAGCAAGGAGTTTGTGTTTAATTGTTTTACTGACTTAAAACCGACGCTATACTTTTCTATCGTACTCCAGTCAGTATGAACTATGAGTATCTAGTTTCAAAATGTTGTCTGCAGTACCCTATTTCCAAGACCGGATCATCTGTCCAAGATCCACCCGGTCCACTCTGTCGAGGGGCCAAGAACCAGGTACAAGTTGGATTGAGGATCTGGCGCCCCGATTCCCACGTTTGTTGGGAATATAAGACGAAAAGATAATTGAAAAGATGCTGCTCTTGTCTCTGTCTAATTAAGTTGTATTCAGAGAAAAACATTTATGTGATGGAAGACGAAGTCTTAACCATTTTAGTAAAGTCATTTTTAAATACATTGTAGAGCAGTTGCTTCTAAGCAAAGACTCCGAAGTAGCATTATCACCTCCTTAATTATTGCTGTGAATAAGTTAGCTTCTCCACTTCATTATTTGGTCTTTGCCTTGACTATAAGAATAATTGGATTGCCATGTTGAAAAAGTCATTGATGCATTAGGAGTAGAGCTGTCAATTCGGTTATTCGGATCAGGTTCGAGTTCGGGTCAAACAGGTTCAGGTTGAAACGGGTTGGGTTGAAACGGGTTGAAATCTGTTGGTCGGATCGGGTCGGGTTGAAATGGGTCGAAATCTATTGGTCGGGTCGGTTCGGGTCGGGTCGAAATAGGTCGGGTTGAAACGGGTCGAAGTCTGTTGGTCGGGTTGGTTTCGGGTTGGGTTGAAACGGGTCGAAGTCCGTTGGCCTATCGAAGTCTGTTGGCCGGGACGGGTTGGGTTCGGGTCGGGTTGAAACATGTCGAAATTTGTTTGTTGGGTTGGTTGGGTCGGGTTGGGTTGGAAATTGTCGAAATCTGTTTTTCAGGTCGGATTAGAAAGAAAGCTAGAATAGGAAAGAAGCTAGAATATGAAAGAAAATGTTTGAAAAATGGGTTACGAGTTACTCTAGTATGTACTAGTGTTTTCTAATATTTCACAATT
>JAULKK010326993.1:0-11093 GCA_032355705.1 Rubia peregrina | reverse complement strand
GCACGCTTGGTTGCGCATTCAGGTTCAGTAAACCGGTGCTGGGAAACATTGAAGCGAGGGTGTTGGAAGGGAACCATTTGAGCTTCTGAGATTTGTTCAAAGGGTTAAAATTTGATCTCAAATGTGGAAGGTTAAGGTAAGCTTCTGGCCCGTATAGCCTCCGCGCAGCTTCATCGTACGCCATGGCAGCCTCTTCTGCAGTTGGAAAAGACCCCAGCCACAGCCTGGTTCTCTTCTTTGGCTCTCTGATCTCTGCCACCCATTTTCCCCAAGTCCTTTGCCTAACACCACGATACTCACACGTCGCATTCTGAGGCCCTCCCTTACCTCGGGCGGGGCCTTTTTTCCATGGCTTTAGCGTCGCCTTCCGATAGTTTTCCATGGCTGAAAGAGGAGTGATCAGTGGGAGTTGAGTGAGTGAGAGTGGAAGATATGATGTGCATGGAAGTGTAGTGTAGTGTGCTTTTGGAAGGAGCGGGCTATATGTACATAGGCGTTGTGTGACTTGTGGTAAAGAATTAAATGGAGTCACGCTTGCATAAAACTTTTGAAGCCCATGTGACCGTTGAGCCCATTGACAAGTTCAAGTAGACTAGTAGATTCTCAACTAGGCAAAAATCAGCCAAAAGTTTGGAGTTGGTCACTTAGAACATGCGCAATGCTAAACCCGCTCTAAATCCGCTCAATTTATTAAATAATCAATATCTTTTTTCACATTACCCATTTTTTTTCACAGTGGTTGAGACCACTTTGAGCCCACTTCATATACCCCACTTGATTCTCTCTATTATACTCATCAATTTTACATGTAATATTTAATTTATATAAATTTACCAAACAAAATAGGCAAAATCTTGAAAAAAATCATCTTTCCATATGCTTATGGAAATACGTGATTTAATTAAAATAGTAAAAGGTAAAAGGTCTTATTTTCAATATTAAAAATTTATTATGAAACGTGTAGTAGTTATAAAGTTTATAACCCGATTCAAGCAACCCAAAATTTTATCTTCATTTGTTCTAATTTACACTTTAAATCTTGGTCTTTCCATGACTTATGGAAAGACCGTCTTTCAAGAGAGAACTCTATTATTAATTAAACATTTAATATATATTTTTAAATATTTTACATAAACACCTATTAATACTACTTATATTTATTATAGGGTAACATACAAATATAATCCTATTATTTTTCAAAAGTGTCAATATAATCCGGTATAATATGAAAGTGTGATTTAACACTTTTGCATCAAATGTGCCAATATAACCTTTTGACACAATTTCGGCGTTGACTTGGTATTTTCCGGCATTAACCAGATCCAAAAAGACTAAAATAACCCTAATTTTATAACTAAAAATGCAAAGACAAAAATACCTCTAAATTCTTCTTCATCATTTTCATAGCTGCTCCACCACCACTTCCGTCGCCGCCGGCATTTAGAGTCCCGCCAGAATATGGATTCACCACCTCGACTACCTCACCACCTTCCCTCGCTCAAACCCACTACTGCCCCTTATCCCAGCCCTTACCCGCCGCACCCCAAACCCTAGCAACACCACCACCATCTAACTTCCTTCTCAGCCAACCGCACCACTCACCACCGCCGACCAGTAAGATAGCACCAACGCAACCACCCACCGTTCATCCCGCAACCCTTCGCCGCTCGCCACCACCCGCAACCCTCCATTCTCACCGCCACCACCCGCTTGAATCTCACCGCCACCACCCGACTCACCATCGAGCTTAACACAAAGGTGTGCGTGAAGAAGGGTAAGACCGAGAGAAGGAGGAGGACGCCACTGTCGAAGAAATGGTGCTCGAACAAAACATCGTTGATGAGGCTAGGGCTCGACGCAATTCACCGCCGACGTGATTCACCGCTCGAACAGAATGTTGACGGAGGAGAGCAAATCAGGCGATGGGGCTGGGGCTTGATGCGATTCAACGCTTGAACAGAACACCGACGAGGGAGAGTATATCAGGCGATGGGGCTAGGTCTCGACACGATTCACCACCAACACGATTCACTGCTCGAACAGAATGCCGGTGGAGGAGAGCAAATCGGGCGATGGGTTGGGGCTCGACACAATTCACCGCTCGAATAGAACGCTAACGGAGGAGAGCAAATCAGGCGATGGGTCTGGTGCTCGACGCAATTCATTGCTCGAACAAAACATCGGCGGAGGAGAGAAAATCGGGTTGTGATTTGAGGTGTAAAAAAGTTAGAGAAAATAGGGTTAGATTGGATTAAATCCTGAGGGTAAAATAGTCTTTTCAACATTTTTGAATTTATTATTTTTTCAACAAGGGTAAAATGGTTATTTTACTAAATTCCAATCAGTTTCAGGTTTCTAGTGTTAGATTGGCACTTTCGTCCAAAGTTTAGGGGTTAGATTTGCACTTTCACATTTTACAGGGTTAGATTGACATTTTCGACTAAAACATAGGGTTATTTTAGTACTTAACTCTTTATTATATTTATGAAGGGCAACGTTTTGGGAAAGACCGCATTTTCACATGCCTATGGAAATACGGAGTTGAATTAGAATTATAGAAAGATAAAAAGTTTTAATTGAAATATTAAGAATTTATTCTGCAACGTGCAGTAGTTATAAGTTTATGACCCTATTACTGCAACTCAAATTTGTCCTCATTTTTATGACACCAATTTATGCGCGTGAATGAACTGCCCGTTGGATCATGATGTATCATCAATTGGTTTGTGTGATACCCAGTGGAACTGATTGCCTTAACCCATTATGTTGGTGATTTTTTGTTCATTTTCTCTTCACACCAATTGCGATGTTAATGGTTTTGTATGTGTATGAATTAAACTAGAGAATGCTGAAGATTTTAACTTTAATGTGGTGCAATAAGCCATCAGAAAAATGGAAATGATGGCCGAAGAAAAACTGAGGATGGTAAAAAAAGGCCCGTCTTACCGTTGAATCTTGTGATCAGGAGCTAAAAGACAAGACACGAGAAGTAGCATCATTGCAGATGGAAAGGTAGAGAAAGAAAAGGGCTTAACCCAATGAATCATCGCTATATCTCTTTTTCCAGGTAAGAGCGCCGCAACCCACAACTTAATTTGAAGGACGTTTTACAAAAAGATGTCTATAAAGACAAACCTCGAAGAAGAAGAAGTAAATTGAAAAGGAGATGGGAGGTCATTGACGTACCTCTCAAAATACATTTTTAAACACCTAAAAATTCTAATAAAATTAAGTAGATAGCAGCAAGTAGGAATCGTTCCACTAAAGAAGGGGGACATGTATAAATGTCACTAATATAAACTCCCTCCATCCCATTACTTTTTGTCACTCTACTTTTTCACGATTTTCAATGATCATTTTCACCATCAATATATTTAGAAATAGATGTTAAGATGAATTTAACAATATTTCACATGGTATTTTTATCATATATACTCCATCCGTTCCACGAGTATTAGCAGTGACGGAACTAGAAAGAAATTTGAGGAGGGGTGGAGCTGGGCAGGGCTGGGGCGGAAGAGTGTAAGCGGTTCGTCCCCCTAGTTCTGCCATTGAGTATTAGCATGTTTACTTTTTCAAGTCAAATTTGGTAAACTTTAACCCTAAATATAAATTAATGTATTTATAATAAAAATATTATGTGAGATATTATTAGATTCATCTTAACGTCTATTTTCTAAATAATAAATTTTTATGCATAGTTGTTATATGTAGTTAGAGATATCGATAGTCAAACATGATCATTGAAAACCGTGAAAAAGTAAATATGTCAATACTCGTAGGATGGAAGGAGTATATTAAATTATATTAAAAGTCAAAGTTTAATAAAGTTGACTTTGAAAAAGTAGAGTGGACAAAACTGGTGAGATGAAGGGAGTATATAATAGGGGGATTTAAAAACAAGAGTAACACTGCGATTAATTTCAAACAACTAAATCAAAACTCAAGAATTAGACTATCATGCAAATGACATTAGTAGAAACACAAAACTTACAAGTCATGGCACAACTGATTCACACTTCCAATCTATCCACTAATCATCAGCGTGTTATTCTTCCTCTATCAAATTTAACCACATATTGTTGAGAGTTATCTCCCATTTGTCTTGGAGATACCTCTCTTTCCCTCAAATATTGATAAAGCGAGCGATCGGTGCTTCTCGTTACCCTTATTCCCGGACAAGTGCCATTAATTTAACTCGGAAATAAAAATAAACATAGAGAATCAATACACATACCCATGTCCTACAAGCAAGAAACATGTAAATAGAACTATCGAATCTTCAAAGAACGAGTATAATTATTGGTATACAATAAACTCTCCTAGTTGGCTACAAACTACAAAGAGGGAAAACAATCGGATTTCACCCTCAAAATCTAGCAATTAATTAACCCACAAACATAGACAAGTTATACATCCCAATCAGTTCATGCATTAAATACACTATAAATGCAAAGAAAACAATCGATTATCAATGTCGAAAGTAGAATAATCAATGTCTCACAATATCAAGCTATAAGTGCTAATCAATTATTCCCAAGGGTAAATTAGCCTACCATAACAAAACTCATAATAACAAACTCAAATTTAGCAACAAACGTGGAAGAAAAATGAAGAAGAAATGAGGAACTAGGATTTTCAAGAGAGAAAAGTCGGGCATAGATATACAAAGAGGATAAGAAGAGTATTTATAGTCCAAGATATAGAAACAAAAATGCTGAAAGTTAGCTTTCTTGGGCAGCCTTCACAGACCATGACATATTTCGCGGTCCGTGAAATTGGTACTGGTTTCTTCCTCGTTCTATTCCTACGGGTGAATCATTGATCTGTTTAGGGAGTTATAGTAGTCCTTTTTATAGTTCTCGCAAAGGCGAATTAAAAAATGTTATTGGTGTGCACCAATTCATCTTAGATCACATGCCAAAATGAGTTACAAAACTTAGTCATGTCTTTTGCTCTTCAAAACAGAAGAGTTAGGAACTAAACTAGTAAATTCATTCACATACCTTCTAAAAGAAATTCATCCGATAATCTCAACATTAAGTTCAAATTTCATTACATTTAGAGTTCAACATGTGCTAAAAATGAAGTATAAATCGGGCACAATAAGAGATGAGCAGCAAGCTACGAAAAACAAAGAAGGAGAAGAAAAGAAATTACAAAAAACAAAGAAGGAGAAGAAAAGAAATTACAAAAAACAAAGAAGAAGAATAAGAAATGAAACTACGAAAACTACTAAATTAAATGGAGCTTCCTCCCCCATAAATGTTGAAGGAAGGGTGGTGGCGTCTAGGGCTTAGTGAGAAGGTAGGGAAAAAATTAGTGAGAGAAGGAGAGTTGAGACATCAGCTAGTTAATGACCCTCTAGTCACAGTAGCCAAGATAAGCAACACGACTCATAGAGTGTTTGTTAAAGATAGAAGTGCAGTATATTTTGACAAACTTGGATTCAAGTAAATGGATTTCAAGAAGTCAACAACATTGTTGGTTGGTTCCACGGGAAAATCTGAGTCACGATTGGGCAATATTAAGTTGCTTGTGAACTGGGCCAAGATGAAAAAAAGTTGTACGATCATGTGTGACTTGTTGTTATGGATGTTTTGAGCCCCCATCATTGAAAGAACATGAATGAGTGCAACAAAATAAATATGGTCACCCTCTTACTTAGTCATGGAATTCCCAACACCACGATGAGCATCTGTTGTTAGAGGTAACCAACAAATGACTAGAAGGTGCATGATCATGGCAATGAAGCTGAAATCGAAACATCTTCAAACTTGTAATTGGCTAGTGTAGCTACGAGAAGAAATAAAGATGGCCCATTTAGGCCCAACAGATTTTGCAAAAGTGAAAAATCGGAAACTACCACCACCGGTGATTAAAACCAAAGTCATCTACTTATTGTGAAATTATAATGACATGTTTGCATGGTCAACACAAGACATGTGAGAGTGGAGTTTACAACTCACTCATTGAATGCCAATGCTTTGGTGAAGTCGGTAAAAACAAATAGCAAACTTTTGTGGCAGAAAGACATCTAAAGATTGAATATGAAATTCTTACTTGCTACAAATGGGAATTCTAAATGAAGTAATCCATCCTACGTCATTTGAAAACCCAGTCAAGGTCGGGTTGACCGATCAGGATGGAAAATGTGTATTGATTACACATGCCTAAACAGCCATTTTCCAAGAGACTATTATCCACTGCCAAAGATTGATCATTTAGTCAAAGATATATTAGGCTACAAGGGCATGACATTTCCGGATGCTTACGAAGGGTATCACCAAATTTTGATAAACCCCGGAGATGCATAAAATTCAGCTTTGATCACAAGCTTAGGAGCATTTTGCTATGTCAAGATTCCTTTTGGATTGAAGAATATGGGTGCCACCTATCAGCTAATTGTTGACAAATAATTTACCTTCTAAATTGGGAGAAACGTGAAAATATATGTTGATGAAATGGTGATCAAAATAATTAAATAAGTGTACAACTTTGCAGATGACTTAGAAGATACATATGTCACGCTACATGCTATTGGAAGGAAATCAACCCAAGGAAGTGTACAATTGGAGTAGGTGAAAAAAAAATCCTATGATACATGGTTTCTAGTAAGGGAATTGATGTAAAATTGGAGAAGATATAGGCAATCATGGATCTAGAACCACCTTGTTCAATTAAGGCTATCCATATACTCACTAGATCCTTGGCATCCCTAAGAAAAATCCTCGCAAAAGCAAAAGATAAAGATATGCTCTTTTTTTGACATTTTGTAAATGGCTAAAAAGTTTCAAATTGGACGAGTAGAGCCAAGCAGCACACGAGGCATTTTTGATAATTTCTAGATATACCTGTAGAAGGCAAAAATCTATTCTTGCATTTGGCGGTCTAAAAAATTGTCATAATTCTAGTACTCATTCAAAAATACATATCCAAATAAGTACTATTTTACTACCTAAGCCAAATCTTAAAAAAGTGGAAGTGAGCTACTCGACCATAGAGAAGTTGGCATTGATTCGTTCGGCAAGAAGGCTGCAAACCTACTTCCAAATTGTCGTTTACATGAGCCAAACCATTAAACAAGTCCAATACAAACCTGAAGATTCAAGTAGGCTCATGAAATGGCGATTGAGTTGGGAAAACATGAAATACATTATGAACCACGAATCTCGATCAAAGGCCAAACATTAGCTGATTGATTGCTGAAATGCAAACTGATGACCAATCCCATGGAATCAGGGCCGGCCCTAACATTTTTATGACTTGAAGCAAACTCCAAAAAGGGCCCTCACATATAATTAAAATTTTGAGAGCAGGATTAATAATTAAAATGAAAGAAAAGGCAGAAAAATATTTTGAAAGCGGAGAAAGAAATTGTCTAGTTGGGTGTGGAGTATCTTTGGGACTTGGGGAAAGGTATAGGGGTTATTTATTTGGAAAAAGAGAGAAGCTTTAATACTTGCCTACTTGGTAAACATTTTCCCTTCTTTTATACACATATATTCTTGATTTTTTTTATTAATTGGTTGGGCCAGGCTTGCATGGAATAGCTAGGCAAATCTAAAAAACAAGCTACATAGAGTTAGCATGAAGGAATGAATTATAAGAATTAAAGGAAGAACCAGAATACAAGACCATTTATGGAATCTTTTCATAGATGGAGCATCGAACATAAATGGGCATATAGGCTTGTTACTACAAAGGCCGAAAGGAGAAGAGCTAAAATATGTACTTAGTTTTGACTTTTTCCTCATGATCAATAAAGAGTAGTATGAATCACTTATCATCAGCCTTGATATAGCTAGCTATACGAATTGACATACAAAGCATATGAGTTTTCAGTGATTCATAGATTATTGTCTACTAGGTACTGAGCAATTACGAAATTCATGACAACCATTTAACCAGGTATATCCAAGGCCAAACAATGGATCAAGAAGTTCAAATACTTCCACATCGATCACATTTGAAAAAGAAGAAACATAATAGCATAATCATTGAGTAAATTAGCCACGCCAGGGTACATGATCTTATAACAACATGATTTAATAGTCAAGGTTGTATCAATGCGAAGAAAAGCTAACACTTTTGTTGCAAAGATGAAGAAGGAGATAATTAGATGACACTGCTCATTCAATTCTTGGAACATACTGGAAAAGAAGGAGTCAAGAAGGACAGAGCTCAAATCATCTTTTTACACCTATATCGATGGTATTCTATACAAGAAAGGGTTCCTGACTCCATGGTTGTGATGTGAAGAAACCTCGATCAAAACTGTACAGATTGTAAAAGCTTTAACCACCGGGATTGTAGTATGATCATCATCAAGCTTTAACCACCGGGATTTTAGTGGGATTTTAGCTGAGAAAAAACATGAACAACTAAATACACTTCATGACAATCAACTGATCCATCAGTGTGATATTTCAAATGAAAGACCTTTTTAGAGCCAACGTTTTTAACACCATAAGGACATGGAACCAACTCCCGAGTCTGTTGAGTGCGAAAAGCTGTCATTTCTCAATCCATAAAAGAAACCCAGTTTGGATCCTTGACAGTAGAACGATATATTTTAGATTGACATTGAAAAAAACAAAGTATTCAAGAGATCGGAAATTGCATAGTTGGAATAGTCTTTTTGCTTAAGCGATCTTGTCTTAGAACGAGTTGTCACATAATAATGAGAAACCAATTGAGGTGACAGACTCAAAGCCGAAACACCTCCATCTGAGGAAGGACTCAAACATGGAGATGTGATCAGTGAAGAAGTTGACGTTGGTGATGCGTGTGGAGAAGATGGTGAAGTTGATGCGCATGCATTTGAGGATGTTCGATTCAATTTGAGAAAACCATAGCAAGATACTTAATTAAAACCACCATATCAATATCATCAACACGCATAATCTGATGTGAAGCATCAACCATAGAAGGTTACGTATAAACTTCTAAAGCAACATATCAAAGTTCTAGAAAAACCAAAACTTTAATAGATGATGGAGCACCAAGACGAACATAAAGAAAGTAGGATTCATTAAAGCAAGCATGACGATTAAGATATTCCTTCTTAGCCGCAAGATTTTTAAAAAAATGATAACCATTTACTGCGAGCTATATCCCTAGAAAATAAAAAGCAAATGCGCAGTGTTGGCTTATGAGTAGCATATCGACATAAATGTGGAAAAATTCGACAACCAAACAGATAAAATTTGAATTATAAGGTGGATGGTTATAGACAACATTGAAAGAAGACTGGATAGGCAACATTATAGTAGGCAAGCAAGTAATGGTAAAAACAACAGCAGAAAAATTAACATACCAAAAAGAATGATCCATACCTAAATGATAAATCATGGAAAGCCCCATATCAGCAATATGACAATACTTGCATTTAGCACAACCATTTTTTGCCATTGTATAAGGGAAAAAATGATGATGAATCCCCTTTGCTCCAAACTGAAACTGCATGCGAGAATTGACAAATTTCATCCTACTATCACTTTCAAAGACTTGATATAAAAATAAAAATTATTTTCAACCAAAGCCTCAAAGTGAAGATATGCATCCATAAATTCAGATTTTCGGTGACAGTGATATAACCAAGTAAAATGAGAGTAATCATTAACAAACATGAAATAATAAGAACAGTGTTCACGAGAAGCAACATGAAAGGATCCCCAAAGATTAAGATGAACTAAATTAAATACAAATGGTGCACGTTTATAATTCTCACTAAAAGAAAGACACCTGACTTTAGTCATCTTACAAGAAGCACATAAATGTGGCTTAGGCAATAAACTAGTAACAAATGAATATCATGACTTGTTTAAAGAAGAAATAACACTTTGAGTAACATGGCTTAGACGACTATGCCAAACTAAAAAGATGCTTCCGATTTATTTGACTTAATAAAAACATTAAAACAGTACCAACATAATCCAAGATCCAACCTGCTCGATAACCTTGTTTTAAATAGTAAAAGACAATTATTAAAACAAATAATTTTTAAATCCCGAGTAAGCTTGTTAATAAGCTGCAAATTGTTAGTAATATTTGGCACAACTAACACATTATTAGATAAAGAAAGGGAATCCTAATGAGAGAAATTGTAAGAGGAGAAATGTTACCAACATAAAACAAAGTATATCTCAGAGATAAAAAAAATTGAGGTGTTCTTTCATTCTATTCATTAAATTCTGAATAATCAAATTGAATACTTAAATTTTTTTAATCCAACTTTATCATTGAAATTTCTTCCCTAGCATTCCATGTGAGTTTGTTTTGCAGAATTGACATATTGAATCAAGGTTAAACTATTGCATTTCGACATGCACCGACCACCACCTCTTCTCCCAGTACTTTCATTGGTACTGAAATACCATCTTCTTCATAAAAAACTACTCCCTCTGTCCCACTTTAAATTGCTTATTTTCTTTTTTGGTCTGTCCCACTCTAAATTGCTTATTTCTAATCTTTCATAATATAGTAAAATTTTGATAGGTATAAGTACAATTTTGACCCATCTCTCCCCCGGAAGATCAGATTTCCACCGCTCCTTTCCGGCCTGGGCTTTTGGTGTCAGTGAGGAGAAAAGCAAGGGAACTCAGGCGGCTCCGGAATGTCACGACGGCGGCGCACAACAGCTCGACATCGGCGGCGGAGGAAAGGATTGTGATTCCCGGCGGTGGCGGAGGATTGTAAACACCGACGGCAGCGGCGGGTAGTGTACCCTAAAGCAGATGGTCTCCGTCGGACTGATTCCTCATCAAGCAAAAGAGAGGCTTGTAGATCTAGCAGCCGAACATCAGCTCATGACTTCGGCATCCATTTCCGACCTCTACCGGCGACGCCAATCGACGTGCTCCATTGTTGCACCGGTGCTTGGGCAGAGTCCGACAACCGATGCTTGGTCTGTTGGGCAGAGTCCCTTATTCAGAGTCCTCTGTCGCTGAAGTCCTCACCAGAAAAATACCATCTATACCCCCATTAATGAAGTGTCAACTCAAATTTTCTTAAATATCGTGCCAAAACAAAATCAACAATTCCAAACGGGACGGAGGGGGTCTATTTTTTTTGAACAATGGCAATTGATT